>CAUDMG010001393.1:1015000-1215000 GCA_958450375.1 Homarus gammarus
AGGAACCTGTTGATCGCGTCACGAGGGAAAGGTTTAATAATGTATTCCGCGATGAACCAAACACAGTGATGCCCGCCATAATACTTACCTCTAGTGTTTAATGTGGCCGTGATAGTTATTAACCAAGTGATGGATTTAATAGAGAAATATATATAAAGTTATCTACGTTATCGCTGTTAAGATAGATAAGGGAGTATTGATGTTTGGGTTGGTTGTGGTGTGCGCCGCCGTATGTGAGGGATAGAGGATGAAGACGTCGGAGTGTGGCCGCCCTCCGTCCGTCGACTCCCTGGGCAGCCTCTCCATCCCATCGCCTGGTGCCCTCGTACCTGCAGCGCCTACGTCACCTACTAATCCCCTCGCCGCTGCCGCCTCCTCCATCACCCCCACCATGGCCAGGGACGCTACCGCCGAGGCCGCAGGAGCTAACGCAGGACCTGGCTCTTCCTCATCCTCCTCCTCCTCCTCTTCCTCAACCCCCGAAGGATCTAACCTCCTTCAGGGTAAAGGCAGCCTGCAGTTCAGCCCAGAGCAGATAGACTGTGTATGTGAGACTCTACTACAGGCTGGGGACATGGATCGTCTAGGTAGATTCCTCTCTATCCTGCCGCTACACACGGAGGTCTCCCGCTCCTCTGAGGTGATCCTGCGGGCCAAGGCGTCGGTGGCGTTTCACAGGGGCACGTTCAAGGAGGTGTACAGCCTCCTGGAGACCAACACCTTTACGGCCAAGTACCACACGGAGATGCAGAACATGTGGTATCGAGCTCACTACAAGGAGGCCGAGAAGATTAGACAGAGGCCATTAGGTGAGCCATTTAACTACCTCGTTCAGTAGTTTGTTTCCCCAGTTGTAACTATAGGTGAGCCATTTAACTACCTCGTTCAGTAGTTTGTTTCCCCAGTTGTAACTATAGGTGAGCCATTTAACTACCTCATTCAGTAGTTTGTTTCCCCAGGTGTAACTATAGGTGAGCCATTTAACTACCTCATTCAGTAGTTTGTTTCCCCAGGTGTAACTATAGGTGAGCCATTTAACTACCTCATTCAGTAGTTTGTTTCCCCAGGTGTAACTATAGGTGAGCTATTTAACTACTTCATTCAGTAGTTTGTTTCCCCAGGTGTAACTATAGGTGAGCTATTTAACTACCTCATTCAGTAGTTTGTTTCCCCAGTTGTAACTATAGGTGAGCTATTTAACTACCTCATTCAGTAGTTTGTTTCCCCAGGTGTAACTATAGGTGAGCCATTTAACTACCTCATTCAGTAGTTTGTTTCCCCAGTTGTAACTATAGGTGAGCCATTTAACTACCTCATTCAGTAGTTTGTTTCCCCAGTTGTAACTATAGACCATTCCGGTGAGTGATTTGTCTCAATGTAATTAACTACTGCCCCACCCTCCTTATCGAGTATATAGTTAGTTTATAAAGTAACTAACGACCATGCTGAGTAATTCATCGCCAACTTGTTTAATTACCTTGTTGAGTTATTAATTTATTGACAACTTAACTACCAAATACTAGTTTATTGTACATTGGTGAGGGATTAGTCATCTTAATTACCTTTTTGTAGTACTTTTTGTCATTATAATTATCTATGAAAATTACCTTTGTATTAATTGGTTGTTAAATGTCACCTCTAGCTTTCGTTATTTCTGACTCTTAATTACTTACTTCTCGTTAGCCGTCTGTCTTAATTACCTACTACTCGTTAACCGTCTGTCTTAATTACTTACTACTCGTTAGTCGTCTGTCTTAATTACTTACTACTCGTTAACCGTCTGTCTTAATTACTTACTACTCGTTAGTCGTCTGTCTTAATTACTTACTTCTCGTTAGCCGTCTGTCTTAACTACCTATCTCGTTAAGTAATTGAGTAATTGGCAATCAGCGACCTCTCGTTGTTCTTCCATGTCTTAATTACCTCGTTAAGTAAATTTATCCACAAACCTAATTTTAAAACAGTGACTTTCGTTAACTCTGTCTCTCCTCAAGCAATATATTGACAACGTATAACTAACCTATCCTCGTTAATCATCTATATCTCAGTTGCGGCCTCTCGTTAAACCACCCTCGTTAACCACCACCTCGCTAAATGGTCTTTTTGTGAATGTAAACTTTCATTGTTTTTTTTAACAAGTTTATTTGTTTATTAAGAAAATATTGTTAATGAACCTCTTGAATAAGCTCGTTAATTAATTACATGGTTGACAGCTTAACTATTTTATTACTTTTGGTTAACGAGTGTTGAGTTTAATGAGAGAACACGAGGTGATTCCCATACGTCTTAACTACCATGTTCAATAGTTACTTAGTCTTTATAACCTTACAGTATACCTTGTTATATGGAGCATTTCACTTAACTACCACCCCAGTTCATTTCACCTAAAGCTCTTTAACCACCCTAACACTAATTGGGGGGGATGAATGTTAGGTTAGGTTAGATTAGGTTTGTGTTAGCGTTAGGTTACGTTAGATTAGGTTAGATTAGCGTTAGGTTAGATTAGCGTTAGGTTAGATTAGCGTTAGGTTAGCGTTAGGTGATCTTGGTACCAATTCACATGTGGGTCGATTTGGGGTGGGTGCCCTGGGTGTAAACTATAGTGACACTTCGGACAGTTGGGAAGCGCTGTGTCCACTCGGCCATCGTAACTACTAATTGTTAAGTGACGCATTCCCCTAATTACCTTGTTAGAGCATAGGTGATCAGTGGTCTAACGACTCTTTGATAAATGAAACGACATTAACAGCTTCAGTGGTCGTTGTATAGTTCACATAGGGACTAAACGACCTGTGTAGTGTATACAGTATAGGTCGTTAAGACTATACTATAACCCCAACGACCATATCAGCGCACGACTACAGCCCAACCAAAAGTCGTCAACCACTCGTCTCAACCCAAAACCAACCATTCTAATTACAGTGTGTGTAGTTCACCCTCGTAACGACCTTAACCGTACTACCCAATTACGACGTGTAGGTCTGAATCACCCCTCGACTCAAACAAGCACACGTGGGGTGGACTGTTCCCCCAGAGAGTATTGATGACCTGATTAGAGGCTGATCGTTACGCCTACCTCCCCTGGGAACTAACTACCACCGCGGTTGTTTGCTGGTTGTTGAGGACCATTTAAAGATTAGCCACCCCTCAATCTTATTTCACTTGATGCTTAGTATACACGATTCCTAACCTAACCAAACCTAACCTAACCTAACCTAACCTAACCTTAACTAAAGCTAACACAATCGTATATTACATCACATGTAAATTCCTAATATAAAAATCGAATATTTTTGCAACCGAAAAATCTAGAAAATTATTGCACATTTTTTTGTAACAACTAAATACTTTTTTTTAACCTTATAACTAAAAGCAAAATCAGAATATATTTTTTTTACAATAAACCACGTAAAAAGATAATATATTTTACCATAGACAGTATCTAAAATTATATATATTTTAACCATTAACAATAATCTAAAAAGTTTATATATTTTTTACAACCTATAAATCCTGAAAAAAAAAGTATATGTATATATAATTATTCCATATATAAATTATCGATATTACAAGAATTACTACGTCAATTTCTTCCTTCATCAATAACTTGTAAATACTCGGAGAAACTAACGTAGTGAACTGGGTATTAGACTTGAAGCATTATAATTAGCCTTGTGAAGTACTATGTTATTGTACTTTTGTTATTGTTAGTTATTTTAGAAACTTTTATTAATTTTGTACTTTTTTATATATAGATTTATTCAGATATAATTTTGTTCTTTTATAATATTATTTTTATTGAATTTATTTACATATTTTATTAATTTATTTTTGATTGTATAAAAAACTATTAATTTGTTATTTTATTATATTTTATTATATTATATTTATTTCATGACTGACTTCATAATCATATCGGTACTATAACAAACTATAACAGCCTCTAAAATGAAGAACAATTGAATAACATGAATAATTCTAGCCTGCGGAACGGGCCCTAAATTGCCTGCGGAACGGGCCCTAAATTGCCTGCGGAACGGGCCCTAAATTGTCTGCGGAACGGGCCCTAAATTGTCTGCGGAACGGGCCCTAAATTGTCTGCGGAACGGGCCCTAAATTGCCTGCGGAACGGGCCCCAAATTGTCTGCGGAACGGGCCCTAAATTGCCTGCGGAACGGGCCCCAAATTGCCTGCGGAACGGGCCCTAAATTGTCTGTCTGGGTCCGTCAATATGGCTTACGGGACCCCTGGGTGAGTCTAGCTCCGTCTATACTGTAATCAAGGACAATAAATGAACAGTTTAACGCTTGGGTCAATGTTGTGATTTTTGAACCTCTCTCTCTCTCTCTCTCTCTCTCTCTCTCTCTCTCTCTCTCTCTCTCTCTCTCTCTCTCTCTCTCTCTCTCTCATCACCCTTTCTCCTTTATTTTTCTTATCGCTCCTTTGTTCTCTTTCCTTTTAATTCTTTGTTCTCCCTCTCTCTTCCTGTTCGTGTTGTTCTCCCTTTCTCCCTTCCTTCCTTCCTTCCTCTCCCCCCCCCCCCCCATCTCTCTCTTTGTCATCGTCCTTCCCCCACCCCTCCCTTTCCTAATCTCATTCTTTGCTTATTTCCTTTTCCTCTTTCTCTCCTCTCTACCATTCCGTCTCTCTCTCCTCCCCCCTACCATTCCGTCTCTCCCTCCTCCCCCCTACCATTCCGTCTCTCTCTCCTCCCCCCTACCATTCCGTCTCTCTCTCCTCCCCCCTACCATTCCGTCTCTCTCTCCTCCCCCCCTACCATTCCGTCTCTCTCTCCTCCCCCCTACCATTCCGTCTCTCTCTCCTCCCCCCCTACCATTCCGTCTCTCTCTCCTCCCCCCCTACCATTCCGTCTCTCTCTCCTCCCCCCTACCATTCCGTCTCTCCCTCCTCCCCCCCTACCATTCCGTCTCTCTCTCCTCCCCCCTACCATTCCGTCTCTCCCTCCTTCCCCCTACCATTCCGTCTCTCTCTCCTCCCCCCTACCATTCCGTCTCTCTCCTCCCCCCCTACCATTCCGTCTCTCTCTCCTCCCCCCTACCATTCCGTCTCTCTCTCTCCTCCCCCCCTACCATTCCGTCTCTCCCTCCTCCCCCCTACCATTCCGTCTCTCCCTCCTCCCCCTACCATTCCGTCTCTCTCTCCTCCCCCCTACCATTCCGTCTCTCTCTCCTCCCCCCTACCATTCCGTCTCTCTCTCCTCCCCCCTACCATTCCGTCTCTCTCTCCTCCCCCCTACCATTCCGTCTCTCTCTCCTCCCCCCTACCATTCCGTCTCTCCCTCCTCCCCCCTACCATTCCGTCTCTCCCTCCTCCCCCCTACCATTCCGTCTCTCTCTCCTCCCCCCCTACCATTCCGTCTCTCCCTCCTCCCCCCTACCATTCCGTCTCTCCCTCCTCCCCCCTACCATTCCGTCTCTCTCTCCTCCCCCCCTACCATTCCGTCTCTCTCTCCTCCCCCCTACCATTCCGTCTCTCTCTCCTCCCCCCTACCATTCCGTCTCTCTCTCCTTCCCCCTACCATTCCGTCTCTCCCTCCTCCCCCCTACCATTCCGTCTCTCCCTCCTCCCCCCTACCATTCCGTCTCTCCCTCCTCCCCCCTACCATTCCGTCTCTCCCTCCTCCCCCCTACCATCCCGTCTCTCCCTCCTCCCCCCTACCATTCCGTCTCTCTCTCCTCCCCCTGCCATTCCGTCTCTCTCTCCTCCCCTCTACCATTCCGTCTCTCTCTCCTCCCCCTACCATTCCGTCTCTCTCTCCTCCCCTCTACCATTCCGTCTCTCTCTCCTCCCCCTGCCATTCCGTCTCTCTCTCCTCCCCTCTACCATTCCGTCTCTCTCTCCTCCCCCTACCATTCCGTCTCTCCCTCCTCCCCCCTACCATTCCGTCTCTCCCTCCTCCCCCCTACCATTCCGTCTCTCCCTCCTCCCCCCTACCATCCCTCCCTCCCCTTTCTTTTCATCCACTCCCCCTCCCTCCCTCCCTTCCTTCCTTCCTTTACAAACTGATAATAACAGTTTACTGATAATCTGTCATTATGTAGTTCCATTTACCCGGTAGTTAGTGAGGTGATTATCTCCTCTAACTACCACCCTCTTGGTTAAGTCTTCCCTCGTAATTACCAACTGATTCCACTAAATCGACTGACAATCCTCCTATCATAAAAAAAAGAATATGAAATTACAATTGACCCGCCGTTCTTAATATAGGATGCAAGCTGACAACTCAACTCAGTGTGCAATATGTGGGTTGATAATGGCGTTGCAACATAGTAAATTCAATGTGTAAAATGAATAGTGAAATGAAGTCTTTAAATACGTAAATAATAATGATCGGTTATACATTAGTTAAACAGATATTAACATGTTTATGAAGGGTTTATATGACACGGTGTTGGTGTTTGTGTGTTTCAACTACTAGAAATTAACAGTTTAATCTTTAGTTAACAAGATGATTCTCTCCCCCTATGGTTTATTTCACCTTAAGATTAACCTAACCATCTTTACGCTATTTAGGGATGTGATGTGAGGTTAGGTTAGGTTAGGTTAGTGCTAGGTTACATTAACGTTAGGTTAGGATAGGGTATAGCGTAAGGTTAGCGTTGGATTAGGTTAAGATAGGTTGGAATAATGGTAGGTTAATGTTAGATTAGGTTAGGTTAGGTTAGGATAGGATAGGGTTAGGTTAGTGCTAGGTTACGTTAACGTTAGGTTAGGTAAGGGTATAGCGTCAGGTTAGCGTTGGATTAGGTTAAGTTAGGATAGGGTATAGCGTCAGGTTAACGTTGGATTAGGTTAAGTTAGGTTGGAATAATGGTAGGTTAATGTTAGATTAGGTTAGGATAGGGTTAGGTTAGTGCTAGGTTACGTTAACGTTAGGTTAGGATAGGGGAAGCGTAAGGTTAGCGTTGGATTAGGTTAAGTTAGGTTGGAATAATGTTAGGTTAATGTTAGATTAGGTTAGTTATTGTTCAGTAAAAAATAAACTTGGGGGACTATTCTTCAGGTGATCCCAAATCAATTAGAGAAGACACGACCGAATAATTGCATTTTTACAATATACAAATAATAATATCCTTCTTTTATCCGTTTCTTTTTCATTCTTTATTACATTATTATTTTATTCATCAGAGCTAAAATAAAATTGTGTTCCATTTTTACTCAGTATTTAAAGTTTAATATAACAAAGGTAACATAATCTCACTCCTCTCAATATAACACCACCTATTTTTTTGACGCAACCATAAATATAAACTAAATACTATATCATTCGTTAATAAATAGTATACTAGAATATGTTAAGTGTGACTAGTATATATTTTGTATTATTTAATTTAAAGTGGAATTAGTCTTCATTGCTTCAATTATTTGTAACGTCGATTTTATTACGAATTGTATTTATAATTTTTTTTCTATCATATATTATCGATTTTCATATTTCAATATAAAATCAATTTCATCGTTGAATATTTATGAACACCAATTAATTTTGACTAATTATATATAAAGTCGTTTTTATCATTAGAGAAAATCATAATTATTATTTTATAGAATATGGTCAGAAAAATGAACTGCAGTCATATACCAGCGAAAACAATTGGTCACAGTCAGCATAAATAAATACGAATGGCGTGTATATTTGGCTCTAGTAAATTCATATTCAAAGTTGGTTCTGCCCTAGGCTTAAAGTGTCCCGTATAGCCTACACACACACACACACACACACTAGCCAGTACTGGAACATGATATGCACACTTTTCTGAACACCATTTACTTACCCCTCGAAAGTTGATCTTTTTGTTTACGCTTTTACACTGACGTCACATCCTGCCAATATGTGCGAATATATTAGAAATTACATAACGAAGAAGGAACCCGAAATATAAGAAGAGATTTTAAGATTATTGTGGCATATAATTAGTTCAGAGTAAATTATTTCCTCACACTAGAAGTTGTTTACATTTTCCCGCCATTTCGTGTGATATAATGTTAAAATCTACTGGTAATTTTCCGTTTTTGTAACTTGTTATTCTTTAAACTGGAATTCATCTAACATTTACATTTTAGGAATATATTAACATTATTCGCATAACTTAGCACATATATATATATAAACAACTCATAACTCTTGATTCAGACAACACGATAATAATACTACTATGAGAAACACTTAACAGAATTCGACACTGTTTATAGAACCCAATACTCTGTTAATATTAGCTATCATGAACTAATAAGCACTGATGATGACAGACGTAATAATGATAGTGGTCGTTTGGGTGTCCGTTTTAACTGGTGAGGAGGAGGAGGAGGATGCGAGCGGCGCGGTGTACTGTATAGCGAGTGAAAGTTGTGTGTTTGTTAGCGAGGTCTGGGATAAACTGGACCCCTGTTGCCATACCTGTTATCATACCTGTTGTCATACATAATTAACAGGTATAACTTAACAAAAGACAAATCTTATTTAATTGGTTGATTTAGAACTTTTTATAGAAGCAAACTAACTCCACTAATTAATTATCTATCTTCATTAAATATCCCCACTGCAATTATTACCATGATATAATCTCTCGTCTCCCTCTCCCACACACACAGGCGCCGTCGACAAATACCGCATCCGTAAGAAATATCCGCTACCCAAGACGATCTGGGACGGTGAGGAGACCATCTACTGTTTCAAGGAGAAATCACGGCTGGCGCTGAAGGAGTGCTACAAACAAAACCGCTACCCAACCCCGGATGAGAAGAGAAATTTGGCTAAACAGACGGGTCTAACCTTAACCCAAGTCTCTAACTGGTTCAAGAATCGTCGACAGAGGGATCGTAATCCAGCACCCAGACCGTGAGTTAATATGTTGGTTTTTTTTGTTTGTTTGTGTGTGTGGGATGGGGGTTGTGTGGGATGGTGTTGGTTAGGTTAGTGTGGGGATAGCGTGTGGGGGACGGGGCTGGCTAGGTTGTGGTGGATAGTGTGTATAGGTCGAGGGTTATATGTAGACTTCTCCTAAAACAAATTACAACCTTGATACCGATGCAAAAACGTGGGTTATGACGGCGTGTTGGCCTATAACGAATATATATAGATACATATATAACGAAGTGGGGCTCTAACAGTGTTTGGTCTTGTGATATAACAAAATTATGTCATTGGTTATAATATGAAGAGGTGTGGTGGCAGAGTGGATATACCAACCATCTCCCGTCCTTAAGGTCATTGGTTCGAGCCCAGAATACCCTCAGTTAGGTTAGGTACGATGTGTGTGTGTGTGTGTGTGCCGAGCAGTAAGATGGCGGCGGCCGGTGTCAACACAACAACACGCTCCTCAGAGAAACAAGTGCCTGTTCTCTAGCGCATCTCCACTTTCACGTCACTCTATCATTGGCTGACATCGGCTTCGCGACCTGGCCTGACCTAGCGTGACCCCCCCCCACCCTGCCCCCCCCCCCCTCGAGCGCCCATACCACAAGGGATGTTGGTAATATCTGAAGAACTATATCGCTCTATTGTTTATAATTCTTCCTATGCAGAGCTGAAACCAGACCTCAAATTTGACCGATGCAAATCTTTCAGTTTTTGTGGAGTTTATCCGAAAAACGTCTATGGGATTTGTACTCCTCATTCCGCAACGCCGTAATTTTTTATTTTTTTTACTTTATCCTCTTCGCCATTGATCAGGGCTTGGGCAGTCGTTGACGTCTCTGTTACGCACTGTCGGTAATTACTGGGTATGTACTGTGCTCACGTCTCTGTTACGCACTGTCGGTAATTACTGGGTATGTACTGTGCTCCTGAATGTATCTGAACCTGCTCCAGTGCTGGTGAAGTCTGGTCTTGAAACAGCTCACACTCGGTGCCGTCACAACACTCTGGCAGATTCTCACTCCGACACAATTTGCCCTCATGATTTTCTGGACTTGTTGTTTCTTGAACCTTGAGCTGTGACCACCAGCTCCAGGTATAAGCCTAAGTCATATTGGGTTCCGGTATCAATAGAACCCATGATGCAGTGCTACTAGCCGACAGTCTTAATAGGCCCTGGTTCTTATGGGTTACTTAGCTTGTAGATTCCACTCCCAATAGCCGACATATCTTTAAAAAAATCAGGATTAATAGGCTAACCTAACCCAACCCAACCCAACCTGACCCAACCTGACCTAACCCAACCCAACCCAACCAACCCAACATAATCTAATATACCTAACCTAACCTAACCCAACCTGACCTAACCCAACCAACCCAACATAATCCAGCATACCTAACCTAACCCATTATAACCATTATGATTGAGGCTCAGTCCTAATGGGTCCCAATCATAGTACAGTAGTGAGATTGGACTGGCACCAATCACACTGTTGTGGTTGTGCACTTGTCACCTGCCCTCCTGTACACGGTGGGTCAGGATGGGTCACTGGCAGGACACGTCACGCCCCTCTGAGGTCAGCCACCCAGGACAGGTCAGGCATGGGTCAGGTGGTGCCCCTCCTCTCTGACCCACCCCCCCCCCTCTCACAAACCTAACCTTGACCTAAATTGAACGAACCTAATTTCAAAATAACCTAATTCTAACGTAATCCTAACCTAATCCTAACTTAACATTAGGTTTAGGTGAGTTTTTATATTAAATTGTTTCATAGATTAAGGTTAAGTTAGGTTAGGGTAGGTTAGGTTAGGTTAGGTTAGGTATAAATTTATAAAAGTAATTTCAGTATTTACCGAGTATGTGAGTCTCATTAAACAGTTTTAATAAGAAATAAAAATAACTACATCGTTTTGCTTATGATTTTTAAACCAATTTCTAATTACTCTAAAAAGTAACTCACAATTTATATACAAGAATTATGGGTCAACCCCTCCTCTACCGGGGTCAAGTGAGGTCGAGTAAGGTCATGTGACAATGTGTATATGGTCAGTCCATATCCAAGGTCACCTACAATAATGACCTCGCTCTAACTAAGAGATGTTTTGACCTTGGTGGCGGTTCAGTAAGAAAAGTAATTCCATGACCTGAGTTGACCTATGATTAGGGTCAATCTTGTGTCAACGGAGATAAACATATTAACGAGGCAGTTCTGTCGTGTGCTGTAGTGATAATGATGCTATGATGTATCTACTCTTCAACAAATTAGGGTTGTGTGTGTGTGTGTGTGTGTGTGTGTGTGTGTGTGTGTGTGTGTGTGTGTTCTACATACGTGAGTGTGTAAGTTCAGTACTCATATGTGGTAGTCATTATGTATGTATGTATGTATGTATGTATGTATGTATGTGTGAGCGAGCGCGCGGGGTGGTGGGGGGAGGGGGCACTATGACCGTGTGAAATCCTGGTGTCAAGTGGTCCCTATAGACTGTGACCTGTAATTGTGACCTGTGACCTGTGGCTGTGACCTGGGACCTGTGACACTAACTTGGAACCTGTGGCTGTGACCTGGGACCTGTGACAATAAACTGGGACCTGTGACACTAACCTGGGACCTGTGACAATAACCTGGGACCTGTGACACTAACTTGGGACCTGTGGCTGTGACCTGAGACCTGTGACCTGGGACCTGTGACACTGACCATGGACCTGGGGGTAGTGGATTGGGCTGGGGATTAGGGTGTGTCAATTTAGGGGATGAACTGGCTAAATTGAAAATCGAGTAATTTGGTAGCAATTTATTGTAGTCTTTAAGCATGCAAAACAATATTCTGGCATAAATTTTTTTTTATAATAAGTCCTACCTACATCAAATGAATTTTTAAATGTACATATTTGTGAATTTATAACATAACCAGCGTTTGCACACATGTTACTGTTTCAAGTTTCAAATTATTATATTTTATTATCCGTAGTCTATTTGAAAGTAACCAATGCCTTCATACTCTCTTTGCTTTGGTTTCTTGTCATCAGTAGTCTGCTTGCTATTTGTGCTTTGATGTAACCTTCTCGCCTCTCGTGGCTGTAAACATGGCCCGCTGCTTCTGTGACCATTTTCACACATCTCTCCACACTTTGAGTGTGGGAAGGCCACTTCGGCACCTGCATTGGAGTCTCTTTAAGGTTTCTCAATTCTTGGCTAGTTAGACTTGTTGTCAATGGTGGCTCTAAGACTTCCAAACTCAAGTCAACCAATTCTGACAATTTGGTGGCATTGACGTTTATTGGGGGAACTTTTCTTGAATGAAACGAGCAGTCTCCCAACTGGTCGTCATCTATTAGCGTTCCTCTAATCTTTAGAATGACTTCTACAGCCTCGGTTCGGAGATTGGTACATTGACTGCAAAGCATTGCTTTCAAAACTGCTTCTGATCGAGCATACCAAGCGGACCTTCTTGCCACAGGTAACACGATGTCCCTCACTACCTTCCTCTGTGTTCTTACTAGCTGCAATTGAAACAAAAGGTGATTGGGCCCATCCACCCACATAGGATTAAGTTTCACACTAAACCACTGGGGAAGATAAACCCCAATAATAAATTCAACAATTAACCTCAAATTCTTCAGCACTTTGCCCTTCAATTCGTGTTTGGAAATCCAAATCCTGCAGAAACGAAGAGCTGTAGTTAACCAACGGCTGTGACTGACAGGTCCAATCTCCAAGAGAGCCAATGACTGAGGCACTTCTCCTGATCTTATTGCTTGGGCAATACGATAAGCATAGGATTGATCTGTGCTGAGATCTTTGATGACTCCTTCAGACAACGCCGGAAGGGGAGGGCCAACTTCGACCTTTGGAAAGGTTGTATTTATTTCTAGTTGTGTTGCTTCATCCAGCATGATGCCAAGGGGACCTGACCACTTGTTGTTGCTCTTTGTAGGACCATCAAGTTCCTGGATGAGATGACGAAGAGGTAGCTCGCCTGTATGTAAATCACATACAATCCAAACAAGTCTTCTTCCTAGTTTTTTCTCTAAATGCGTCATTACACCCCCCCCCCCCTGCCATCAGGTGTTCACTGCAGTTGAATCTCCACCAACAGCCTGCAGTGAACTGCCAAGTCCTCTCTCCTGAACCCAACATAAAATATGATCAGCAATGACCTCTGCATGTTTCTTCCCTTCTACTTCAGTTTCGGGAGCAAAGTGAAACAAAAACCGACCACCAGGCTCAGAACAGACAGAGTAGTGTTCTTCTTTGATGAGACCTGGAAACTTTCTGTTCACTCCCTCTACTTCTAGCAAAACTTTTGTGTCATCTATTCTTCCATCAAACAAAAGACAGGAGAGCCCTCCCTTGCTTAAATCTTTTTCATGCTGATCAGATATTTCCTTCATTATTTTTTCTTGTGCTCTTCTAATTTTATTATGATCTATCACCAAAGATACATCCTCTCGGCTGATGAGGCCTGCATCTATCCAAGTGGCAGTTGCAATTTCTGCAGCCTCACGAAGTCCAGCATGGTGGCGAATACTAGCTAAAGCAATGTTTGAAATATTTCTTGTGTTGTATTTCATTTTCTTTGGTAAAGGTTCAGATGGCTCTTTGGAACTATCATCTGATGTTGCTTCCTGTTCATCAGAAGAACTATCAAAGAAGTGATAAACATCTTGACACAGCTCTTCCTCTCTTTGTATGGCTTCTTCACTCTTCATTTTCTTCTTTTGTTCCCTCTCTCGGATTTGTTCTCTCTTCTTGGCATTAGCAATCTGCTTCTTTGTTTCTGAATAATCTATTGAACCCATTTGCATACTTCCTTGGCCTTCTGCCTTTGTCCTCTGTGCCTTTATAAATTCAAGCTCTAAAACAGGGATCTTCTTTTCACGAGGACAACGACAATCAATGTGGGAATTATTTTCTCTCTTACCTGAGTGAGAACAGTTGGATTCAGAACATAATTGTATGGAGCACTTGCAGGTCAAAATGTCAAACAGAGTATCAAGTGTGTGCAGAAATTCATTTTTCCTGGCCAAGTTTCCTTTACCAAGTGATGTTTCAACTGCTTTGTGCCATAATTTCGTTAGTTTTAGCTCAATAGTTCGACACTGATTAATCACAGGTGGTTTGAATAGTGCATTAGCTTTTGTCCATTGATGCAGAAGAGGGACTATCATGTCATTTATGAGTTCTTTATCTGTATAGTTCCTTCTGTCCTTTGCATTTTTTTCTCGAAGGAGTAACCCTAATCTTAGCATGTCTCTCACTGTTGGAAGTTCTGATACAGGAAGCTCCTTCCCTTTACCAACTAGCAGGCTCAAGTGGGTTGACAACTGACTTCTTGTCTTCAATTTTGACATCTTCACACTATCTGACAAATAGAAAAATATTTCAATGTTTCATAATTCAATTGTTGTTTCAAAAAATATCAATTTGTTTATCAAAAATGCTGTAACAGAAATAACATAATAATTTCTTAGAACATAATGTTTTATACAATGATATAAGTAACTGCGACAATCAATATGCCCTACTTACAATAATTAAAATGTAGAATTCGTCTGGTAGAGTAGGTGCAAGTGCAATGAGAGCAAACCACCGTCTATGATATCTAGAAGGAGAGTGAGCCGGGCGCCTTATCCTCACGCTTGGTACAAGTCAAAACAAGAATTAAACTGTCCCACACGGAGAGCCTGTTCATGTTCATGTTCTGACATGCATATTGTACACAAGCTATAGAACCATAAAATACTCCATAATCCATATGCTTACATGAGATTAGTTAATATCAAGTGAATAATTCTAATCAAGTCTCATTAATTTGTTGAAATACTGATATTTGAAACTTTAAGGTATAATTGATGTAGGTGAGGGTTATTTCAATTCATTTTTGTTTGCTAATCTCAAGTTTAGACATAAAGAGGCACAATATTTTGACTACCAAATTTGATTTTTAACATGTTGACAAAATTGACACACCCTACTGGGGATGCAGGAGTTGTGTGAGGTTAAGGGGAAGGGGAAGGGGGAAGGGGGGTGCTAAGGGTTGGCATCCTTAATGAGGTGTGACACTCCCCTTTCCTCTCTTTGGCTGGGTCAGATCAGGTCAGGTCAACGGAGGTCACCCAACAATAGAGCGACAACCACTCTCCTCTTTCCCCTCCCTCCCTTAACTACCCTTAGTTTCGGCTCCACTGGGAACTTATTTACTGGAGTTGATGATTTTACCCTTAGATGGCTCGATCCTCCCCTTAGATGATTCGACCTTCCCTTAGATGGTTCGATCCTCCCCTTAGATGATTCGACCTTCCCTTAGATGGTTCGATCCTCCCCTTAGATGATTCGACCTTCCCTTAGATGGTTCGACTCTCCCCTTAGATGGTTCGATCCTCCCCTTAGATGATTCGACCTTCCCTTAGATTGTTCGACTCTCCCCTTAGATGATTCGACATTCCCTTAGATGGTTCGACTCTCCCCTTAGATGATTCGACCTTCCCTTAGATGGTTCGACTCTCCCCTTAGATGATTCGACCTTCCCTTAGATGGTTCGGCTCTCCCCTTAGATGATTCGACCTTCCCTTAGATGGTTCGACTCTCCCCTTAGATGATTCGACCTTCCCTTAGATGGTTCGACTCTCCCCTTAGATTATTCGACCCTCCCTTTAGATGGTTCGAATTCTCCCCTTAGATGGTTCGACCCTCCCTTTAGATGGTTTAACTTAGGTACACAGACAGTGAAGCTCCGAGATCCAAAATGTAAACAAACTCTCGTACGCCAAGGATGACGCCACAGTGTTTATGAATGGATCAGCTGATAGTCGACTCCTCAATGAAGACGTCAAGAAGTCCTTTTTACACACACACACACACGCACACACACACACACACACACACACTCAATCAATCTCCTCCCACTCATTGACTCACCCACTTAATTAGTGACTCAATCATTGACTCACTCACTTATTGACTCACTTATTTTTATCATGTACTCATACGAGGTTTTAGTAGTGGTTAAGAGGACACAATTCCCCTGGACAAAAAAGCTCCCTGGACAAAAGCCCCCCCTCCCCGGACAAAATCCCCCCCCTTCTCCCCTAGGACAAATAATAACAACATTTTTAGATTATTATTTTCTTATTCTTTATTATTTACACTTTATGGACACTTCCCTGCCATACACTCACTCCCCACCCCCGAAAAAAAAATTATTTACGATTTTGTACGAAAGATACTTATTGTTGTGGGGGTGGTTGTGGTAGTGTAAGGGATAGTAGTTGTTGTGGTAGATGGGCATGGTTGCAGGGGGGAGGGTTGTTGAGTGTAGTGGTATAGGATTATTGGTGTGGTAGTGTGGTGGTAGTGTGGTGGTGGTGTGGTTGTGTGAGGGGTAGATAGGGTGAGGGTAGCTATTGGGGGGGGGGTTGAAGATGGGGGGGATAGGGGGGAGGGGTGGTACAGCTGAAGGGGGTACCACCATTGAGAGGCAGTATGTCCTGGGCGTCGTGGTGAGAGGGGGGGGGGTGTGAAGGCAGGGAGGGGGGGGCGTGAAAACAGGAGGGGGGTTGAAGGAAGGAGGGGCGTGATGGGAGGGGGGGTGGAGGAAGAGAGGGGGGGTAACTTAAGAAGAATGACTCATACTAGTTTTTATGGCAAGATCATTACTATGCGGCAGGGAAGGTCGGTGTGTGTGTGTGTGTGTGTGTGTGTGTGTAGAGTTATGTGTGGTTCACGACTCACAACACGTGGTGGTACTTTTATGGTGGTAGTAGTAGTGGTGGTGGTGGTGGTGGTAGTAATTGTGGTTGTGGTGGTTAAAGAAAATGTTATAATGGATGAGACTAGTGGTGGTAGTTGTAGTGGCGGTAGTGGTGGTAGTTGTAGTGGCGGTAGTGGTGGTGGTTGTAATGGTGGTGGTTGTAGTTGTAGTGGCGGTAGTTGTGGTGGTGGTGGTTGTAGTTGTAGTGGTGGTAACGTTTGATGCTGGTAGTGATATATTTTACCACGGTTGTTGTTGTTGTTGGTTGTAGATGTTGTAGTAATATATTTTTCATTATATATACACTGTAGATTATCCGTAAATACAAGATGGCCGCCTCTGACCAATAAGAACTGTCCTTTTTGTTGACATTCGTAATCCGATGAATTTTATTGGTGATTACATTTATTGGTCCTCTCTCTCTCTCTCTCTCTCTCTCTCTCTCTCTCTCTCTCTCTCTCCCTCGTTGTAACCTGCGCTGTGATTGGTTGACGGGCACTATGGGTTAACCAATGACAGGGCTAGATGTGTCTCATTCATGACCGTCCAGGAGGCAATGAATCTGTCAACGGTGCCGTCTGTTGGTCCCTCCCTCCCTGTCTACCTTCCTCCTTCCCTCCTTCCTCCCTCCTTCCCTCCCAACCTAACCTAACCTAAGCCTTCAGATAGCGTTAGGGTGTGTAATCATCAGGTGACTAAGTGTGTGTGTGTGTGTGTGTGTGTGTGTGTGTGTGTGTGTGTGTGTGTGAGTTTGGAGGTGTACATGTGTGTGTGTGTGTGTCAACCTGTCAACACACACACATGCAAAACTACCCTGTGCTCCTGCTGTGGGTGTAGGAGGGAGGAGGAGGAGAAGAAGGAAGAGAGGAAGAGGAGGAGGAGAAGAAGAGATGACGAAGAGGAGGAGGAGGAGGAGGAGAGAGGAAGAAGAGGAGGAAGGAGAAGAAGAGGAGGAAAGGAAGAAAGATGGCAAGAGAAAGGAGGAGGAGGAGGGGGGGGGAAGAAGGATGAGGGGAGGAAGGAGGAGGAGGAGGAAGAAGGGTGATAAAAAAGAGAAAGGGAGAAGCTAAAGAGAGAAGTTAGAGGAAAGAGAGTGAGAGAAAGAGAGGGAGAAAGAGAAAAGAAAGTAAAGGAAGAATGAGAGAGAGGGAGAGAGAGAGAGAGCTGTCGTCACCCCAACACGAGAGGACCTCCCAGTGTGATGGAGAGAGAGAGAGAGAGAGACAGAGAGAGAGAGAGAGAAGATAACTAAGGGAGATACAGAGAGGAAGAGAGAGAGATAATATATAAAAACACAAGAACAAGGTTGAAGAAAACATAAAGAGTTCACTGTATGTTTTAATGAAGGATAAACCCACAACTTACTGAGTCTCCTGACACCTCCTCCTCCTCCTCCTCCTCCTCCTTCTTCTTCTTCTTCTTTCTTCTTCTTCTTCTTCTTCTTCTTCTTCTTCTTCTTCTTCTTCTTCTTCTTCTTCTTCTTCTTCTCCAGTTAGTTATATTTTTCACACTAATGACCCTTTGACCTTTTGACCTTTTGACCTTTTGACCTCGAAAACAATACACCTCTAGGAATTGTTATAAGGAATTTGTATACCAAGTTTGACACACACACACACACACACACACACACACACACACACACACACACACACACGTACACTTGACCACCTCGCCGGCGTGATTAAGAATGTTATTGGTTAGGTCAGTTTAGGTCATGCTAGGTTAGGTTAGGTTAGGTCAGGTTAGGTCATGCTAGGTTAGGTTAGGTTAGGTCAGGTTAGGTCATGCTAGGTTAGGTTAGGTTAGGTCAGGTTAGGTCATGCTAGGTTAGGTTAGGTTAGGTTATGCTAGGTTAGGTTAGGTTAGGTCAGGTTAGGTCATGCTAGGTTAGGTTAGGTTAGGTCAGGTTAGGTCATGCTAGGTTAGGTTAGGTTAGGTCAGGTTAGGTCATGCTAGGTTAGGTTAGGTTAGGTCAGGTTAGGTCATGCTAGGTTAGGTTAGGTTAGGTTAGGTTAGGTTAGGTTCTAGGTTAGGAATAAGTTATAAGTTTATAAAGAAAACAAAGTATTTATTAATGGTTCATTAAAAGGAAAATCATAAGTAGTTTGGAAAAAAGTATTATTATTATTCTGATTAAATTAATGATAGTTTAGAAAAGTATTAATTATTCTGTTATACTGTTATTAAATTAGTTATTAATAAAGGAAAAAAATATCGTAGTTGTTATTAGCTATTCGAGTGAGTTAATATTATAAGGAGAAAATATTGACTCACCACGACGAAAAATGTGGTTGTAGTTGTTGTTTATGATGAGAGTTGTTAAAAATAGTTGTGGTTGTTGTTTATGATGATAGTTGTTAAAAATAGTTGTGGTTGTTGTTTATGATGAGAGTTGTTAAAAATAGTTGTGGTTGTTGTTTATGATGAGAGTTGTTAAAAATAGTTGTGGTTGTTGTTTATGATGAGAGTTGTTAAAAATAGTTGTGGTTGTTGTTTATGATGAGAGTTGTTAAAAATAGTTGTGGTTGTTGTTTATGATGAGAGTTGTTAAAAATAGTTGTGGTTGTTGTTTATGATGAGAGTTGTTAAAAATAGTTGTAGTTGTTGTTTATGATGAGAGTTGTTAAAAATAGTTGTGGTTGTTGTTTATGATGAGAGTTGTTAAAAATAGTTGTAGTTGTTGTTTATGATGAGAGTTGTTAAAAATAGTTGTAGTTGTTGTTTATGATGAGAGTTTTTAAAAATAATTGTGGTTGTTGTTTATGATGAGAGTTGTTAAAAATAGTTGTAGTTGTTGTTTATGATGAGAGTTGTTAAAAATAGTTGTGGTTGTAGATTGGTTGTTGTGACGTTGTTGTCGGGAAGTTGTTAATTAAAACTACAATTAAGAATATAATTAACTCCTCCTCCTCCTCCTCCTCTTATTACCCTCCCTCCCTCCCTCTCCTCTTTCCCTCCTCTCCCTTCTTCCTCTTACCCTCTCTCCCTCTCTTCCTCCTTATCTTTCCCTCTCCTTTTACTCCATCATTTCCCTCCCCCTCTTCTTACCCTCCTTCCTCCTCTACCTCCCCCCCTCCCCCTGCCCCCTCCCTCTCGTTCCTGTCTCATTCCCTCTCCACCTTCTCCCCTACCTCCCTCCCTCCTTCCTTCCCTCCCCCCCCCTCTCTTGCCCCCTCCCTCCCTTCCCCCCCCCCTCTCTCCCTCCCTCCCTCTCCACCTTCTTCCCTCCGTCCCTCCCTCTCTTGCCCCCTCCCTCCCTTCCCCCCTCCCTCCCTCTCCACCTTCTTCCCTCCGTCCCTCCCTCTCTTGCCCCCTCCCTCTCTCCCTCCCTCCCTTCCTCCCTCCCTTCCTCCCTCCCTCCCTCCCCCCCTCCCTCCCTCCCTCCCTCCCTCCCTCCCTCCCTCCCTCCCTCTCTCCCTCCATCTGGTTGTGGTTGTCCACTAACACATGTAGTAATTTGCTTTGAGAACAGTGTGTGGGTGCGTGTGGGTTTGTAGGGGCGTATGTGGGTCCATGTGAGTATGTGCGTGTCGGTGAGTGCGGGTGTATGGGTGATGCGTGGGTTTGTGTGGGTGTCTACATGATCATGGGTGTAGGCAATGGAATGTGGATCGTGGGCATATAAGGCAAGACATGTATAATATGTGGGTGTGTCGTGGGCGCGAGTGTGTGGGTGTGTCGTGGGCGCGAGTGTGTGGGTGTGTCGTGGGCGCGAGTGTGTGGGTGTGGGTTGAGAACATATCTCGTGACGTAATAACCATAACACTCCTTTGACCTGACCTCAACAAGGGTCATCATACAGGTGGCTCCACACACCCACCATGACCTCGAGGTGGCAGGGGGAGGGGAGGGAGAGGGGCAGTGAGGGAAGAGAGAATAATAATAAGGAGGTGAAGGAAGGAGAGAGGTCAGTAAATGGAGAAATGGGGAAATTTTTAATAACACTTATAAATTTGTAAGAAAGAAAGAAAGAAAGAGAGAGAGAGAGAGAGAGAGAGAGAGAGAGAGAGAGAGAGAACTCACTGCACTTGTTTATATAGCGCAGTAATACATTATATAATCAACATTCTCTCTCTCTCTCTCTCTCTCTCTCTCTCTCTCTCCTCGGGATCACTGAACACTGGGCAATATCTGACATAAGCTGGGGGTGCTAATCTTCATGTGATCCCCTTATATCGCAGTATCTTATATATACAGTATATAGAAAATAATACCTTGATTATTCTCGATATAAATTAAGTAAATCCAAGTAATTAACCCTCAAAGCCCTGGGGGGTAAAGTATATGTGAGTAATACTTATAAATCACTTGACATAAGTATACTTAGATAAAAGTAGTTATTTTTAGCTCTATCATCCTTAAGTATGCGTAAGTAATAGCCTCGCAACCCATAAGTGTGTGTGTAAGTAATACATCTTAAAACCGGCGGGGATCTTAAGTACACATGGCATATCACTTATAAAGACTGCAAGCGTTAAGTACATGCTGCCTCAAATGATAAGTCGGCTATCACTGTAACAATAAATACAATGATAGCAAGTAGAGCATCAGCGGGTGGCCTCAGTGTTATTCCTAGGACGAACAAAGAAACGTAAACACGAGGGCAATTATCTGAAATCATCTTTCTCTAACTAAAATTTGAGATCGATCATATCATTTATTTTTTTTTATCTTGGTATTAAATGGGTTTATTAAGTTCTTTGTAGTTAATGTTTTTTTTGTGTTTGTTATTTGATTGTATTGTGGGTGCTTCTGTTTATCCTGGGGAGAAAATTGTGTAGAGAAGGCGCCTGTAGCCTCTTGGGACCCAGGGTTACGACACTCTCGATCACAGTCGCCGAACATATCAAAACATACTGAGGCGAAATACCAGAGTTATCACAGCGGTGAACTGGGCCCTTGATGGTGGCCCGTGATGTACGACCCTCCACCACCACCACTACCACTACTACCACCTTTACGACCACTGCCTACACCACCACCACCCCATTTCTACCACTGCCCACCACCACAACCAATACTATTACCATCGCCCCAATACCACCACAACTACCATTACTATCACCGCCCACACCACAATCACTACTACCACACCATCTGGAAGACTCTTAACTATATGGCTGAGGTCTCTGGTTAGTCATTTGCTCTCTGTGTGTGTGTACGGACAAAACTCCACCAGACAATTTTTCCACTGGACAAAATCCCCGCCTTCTGGTCACTTCAAACATGCTAGGTGAGGGAGTGATAATATTTGTTTCCTTCCTGTACGAATTTTTACGGACTGTTACTGACAAACTTCCGCCTTTTCTGACGTAACTGATGAGGTATATTATTTTTCACCTGAGGATGTTAATTGTTATTCTAAATTCTTCTGAACACGATGTCATTTTAGTCAATATTGATTTCTATAGAACGGAAGAATTATTATTATTATATTTTAGTTCCTCAGACTCCTCACGTAGACACCTCCTCCCTCACTTGATAAAACACAAGCGACTCATTATTCCCGTCTTATCTTCACGACTCTTTAAAAATAGCATAGCTCAATAAACAACGACAAAGATAAAACTTAACGTTGTGTCGGGCCAGCAACATTTATGAAGGCCGGATTGTATCTGTGGGTTATATTTACACGCGCCGGAGATATTTTCGTAGATTGCTTTTTTTATAAACGATTCAATGTGGACTTAATTATTTCTTGTTGGTTTATAATGAGAGATGCTTTTGTGAATTTTTTTTTAATTATTTACAGTGTTTGGGTGTTTTTTGTTTTAATTATTTACAGTGTTTGGGTGTTTTTTTTTATTATTATTTCTGTGTATAACATTTACGAGTTGGTATTTTATTTTTGTCTATGCGTTTGTTTATTTTGGTAAGGTTTAAAGCTTCTTGTGAACACAGTTTGAATTACTTTCACCCACATAGTTATTTTTTTTAGATAGGTTCGTGTATTTGATTTCTGAATGATGATAATTGTAAGCAAGAATTTTATCAGCTACTGTGCATTTATTTATTCTCAAATCAGATATTTTGGTGTATTTTTTTAACGTCAATGATTAAATAAAAAGTATATATCAATGGTTTCTGTCTTATGTTTACGCTCAGTTAGTCATTCAGTCAGTCAGTCATTCATTCAGTCAGTCAGTCGAATACATAATTAGTGAAATATTGACCTATCTCCTCATAATGTTTGTGTTGAAGCCTTGAGTCGTCGATGGCTTCACTCTACAACATAAACTTGTAATGCGTGGATAGATTAGGTTGGGTTAGATTTGGTTAGGTTAGGTTAGGTTAGGTTAGGTTAGGACGAAAACTGTGGCCAGTGTACAGGGAAAAGTCCAGTACGTATTAACACCACAATTAACCTGTACACACACACACACACACACAGCACATACACACACACACACACACACCACATACACACACACACACACACACACACACACACACACACCACATACACAGCACATACACAGTTTTACACACACACACACACACACACACACACACACACACACACACCACATACACAGCACATACACAGTTTTACACACACACACACACACACACACAGCACATACACACACACACACACACACACATACACACACACACACACACAGCACATACACACACACACACACACACACACACACACACAGCACATACACACACACACACACACACACACACACACACACACACACACACACACACAGCACACACACACACACACACACACCACATACACAGCACATACACAGTTTTACACACACACGCACACACACACACACACACACACACACACACACACACACACACACACACACACACACACACACACACACACACACACACACCAATATCTTATGCCCTGTGTATTTATTTTTTTATTATATGAGATTTTGTTTCTTCTTTTCATAGTTCTAAAATCTGAGCTAGTTGTTGTTGTTGTTGTTGTTGTTGTTGTTACTGTTGTTGTTTTTCTCCTGTTGTTTTTGACGTTGTTGTTTTTCCTGTTGTCGTTTGTTGTTTATCCTCCCCCTGTTGTTTTTTCAACCTGTTGTTGTTATTGTTGTTTCTGTTGTTGTGTTTACTGTTGTTGTTATTGTTGTTGTTTCCTCCTCCTGTTGTTGTTATTGTTGTTGTTTCCTCCTCCTCCTGTTGTTGTTATTGTTTTTGTTTCTGTTGTTTTTCCTGTTTTAGTTGTTTGTTGTTTTTTTTGCTGTTGTTGTTGTCCTGTTGTTGTTTTTCCCTCCTCCTTGTGTTGTTATTTTTGTTTGTTTTTTATGTCTTTGTTTTCCTCCTGTTGTTATAGTTACTGTTTTCCCTCTTACCGTTGTTGTAGTTCTCCTCCTGTTGCTGCCGCTATTGTTATTGTTTTTCTCTCCTGTTGCTGTTGTTAATGATCATAACCACAACGATATTATTTACACCTGTTGACGTAAACTACTGTTGTTGTCTTCTGTTTTAGGTGCCTCGACTACCAGGACTATCAGGCACCGTTTTCAAGGTACTAGTTACTACAAGAACCGTTTTAAAGGCACGGTACTCATCTACCTGTTGTCTTATTGTACTTACTTTCTTCGTCTACCTGTTGTCTTAATGTACTTACTCTACTCATCTATCTGTTGTCTTAATGTACTTACTCTACTCATCTACCTGTTGTCTTAATGTACTTACTTTCCTCATCTACCTGTTGTCTTAATGTACTTACTCTACTCATCTACCTGTTGTCTTACTTACTTACTTTCCTCATCTACCTGTTGTCTTAATGTACTTACTCTACTCATCTACCTGTTGTCTTAATGTACTTACTCTACTCATCTACCTGTTGTCTTAATGTACTTACTCTACTCATCTACCTGT
Organism: Homarus gammarus; assembly: GCA_958450375.1. NCBI lineage: Eukaryota > Metazoa > Arthropoda > Malacostraca > Decapoda > Nephropidae > Homarus > Homarus gammarus. The sequence continues at coordinate 1,039,506 of CAUDMG010001393.1, forward strand.
TGTCTTAATGTACTTACTCTACTCATCTACCTGTTGTCTTAATGTACTTACTTTCCTCATCTACCTGTTGTCTTAATGTACTTACTCTCCTCATCTACCTGTTGTCTTAATGTACTTACTTTCCTCATCTACCTGTTGTCTTAATGTACTTACTCTACTCATCTACCTGTTGTCTTAATGTACTTACTTTCCTCATCTACCTGTTGTCTTAATGTACTTACTTTCCTCATCTACCTGTTGTCTTAATGTACTTACTCTACTCATCTACCTGTTGTCTTAATGTACTTACTCTACTCATCTACCTGTTGTCTTAATGTACTTACTCTACTCATCTACCTGTTGTCTTAATGTACTTACTCTACTCATCTACCTGTTGTCTTAATGTACTTACTTTCCTCATCTACCTGTTGTCTTAATGTACTTACTCTACTCATCTACCTGTTGTCTTAATGTACTTACTCTACTCATCTACCTGTTGTCTTAATGTACTTACTCTACTCATCTACCTGTTGTCTTAATGTACTTACTCTACTCATCTACCTGTTGTCTTAATGTACTTACTCTACTCATCTACCTGTTGTCTTACTTACTCTACTGTCCTCATCTACTTGTTGTCTTAATGTACTTACTTAAAGGCACTTCAGTATTTTCCGCGATCATGTAAGACGAGTCCATGGCATTTTTCCCTATAAGAATGTTGTTGTGTATGTCTGTCTGTCTGTATGTATATAAATCATAATATAAACTCAATACCTCATTTACTATATAATTATTAAGTTAGTAATATTATGGCCTTTTTAAGTTAGCAAAATAGTAAGGATGACTAAGTATAATCGTATAGAAAGCGATCTGTTTTTAGTGCTGGTATAACTTGGGTGAACAGAGGCAAGTCGCACTGAGGTTGTTTTTTTTTTGTTACTCTTGTGTATTTTGGATCAGGGAGTACAAGGAAGAGGAGGAGAAAGAGGAGGAGGAAGAGGGGGAGAAGGAGGAGGAGAAGGAGCAGGAGGGGGAGAATGAGGAGGAGGAGAATGTATTGTATAGATATGAGAAACGTACGTGAGGAAATTGACCACAAAAGGTTAAGACAACGAGAGGAGGTTTAATTATTATTATTATTATTATTATTATTATTATTATACAACACGCTGCATACTAACAGCTACCACAATTACCAACAATTACCATAACTACTACCAACAACTACCACCACAGCTACTACCAACAACCACCACCCCTGACTGGTCCTCTCCTCAAATTGCTCAAGTCTGGATGATTAATTATTGGGACGAAATTTACCAAGTGGTAACTGACGACCTGCGTGGGAACATATTGTGGGGGGGGGGGGCAGAGGGGGGAGATGAGGGGGAGAAGAGGGGGGGGGTAAAGGGACAAGAGGAGAGAGGGGTGAGAGAGAGAGGGAGGGAAGAAAGTGAGAGGGAAAGATAGATTGGGGAGGATGGAGGGAGGAGAACGAGAAGAAGGGTTGTGGAGGGAAGGAATAGGGAGAAGGAGTGAGGGAGGGAGGGAGAGAGGGAAGGAGAGAGAGAGGGAGGGAGAGAGGGAGGGAGGGAGGGAGAAGGAGGAGGGAGGAGGGGGGGGGAGGGGATGGAAGGGTGAATGTTAAAATGAAGATTAATGGGTGTGGAGGGAGAAGGTGTGGCGGGGAATACTAAGGAGGGAGGGAGAGTGAAAGAAAGAGTAATACAATGAAGGAAGGAAGGAGAGAGGGAGGTAGAGATGTCCGCTAGACCTTATACCGTGATGGCCTTCTGAGGGTCAGACAGACGTCCAAATAGTTACCTTTAGCTTAGTTATAGTCGCTGCCAGGAATAGTCGCAAGCCGTAATAGTCGCTAGCGGTAATAGTCGCCAGCAGTAATAGTCGCCGCAGTAATAGTCGCTAGCAGTAATAGTCGCTATTGGTAATAGTCGTTAGCGGTAATAGTCGCTAGCGGTAATAGTCGCCAGCAATAATACTCGGTAGTAGTAATAGTCGCTAGCGGTAATAGACGGCAGCAATAATAGTCACTAGTAATAATACAGTAGTCGCCAGCAGTAATAATCACAGCAGTAATAGTCGCTAGCGGTAATAGTCGCTAGCGGTATTAGTCGCCAGCAATAATAGTCACTAGTAATAATACAGTAGTCGCCAGCAGTAATAATCACAGCAGTAATAGTCGCTAGCGGTAATAGTCGCATGCAGTAATAGTTGTAGCAGTAATAGTCGTAGCAGTAATAGTCGCCAGCAATAATAGTTGCCGCCAGCAATAACATTGGCAAGCAGTAATAATCTCTAGTGATAACAGTCGCCAGCATCACCGCCGAGGAGCGCCCGCCCTGGAGGGAGGCGGCCCTGCCAGAACACGAGCTTGATTTATCGAAACTCTGGACAGCATCGCCCTCTCTGGCTTTGTGATATATTGGCAATTACATTATTCTCGGGTTGCAACTGATGGATGTCATCCTTCAACTCCATCCTCTCACTCCTCTTTCCTCTCTCTCTCTTAAATCGCTGGCTCCTTCCATCCACCTCGGCGGCCATGTTAGAAGACGAGAGAAGATCTGTGCTGAGGGGATAGTGTTTTTTTTTTTCGTTTTTGGGATAAATGGAATACTGACTGAACCTTTCTGTAATTTTCTTGTATTTGATCAACCAATCGATAGATAGACAGATAGATTGATAGTTATTAAATAAAATTATCATACAAATTCTCAATGGTACAAGTACAAGTTAAAAAAAAAATAATAGTAAACGAGAAATCTATTTATCTTAAGAAAATTCAGTTCCAGAACCTTACTGTTAACGATATGAGTGAATAAATTGTTTTTCAGTGAATGTAAGTGGATAATGTTAAGTTGTCTTACTACAGAATTTAGTAAAGTGTGATGATGAAACTTGAGACGCCCTGAAGAGACAGAAAACGTAATTACAAAAAATGTGATAATTAAGGATGGACTTAGCTAAATATTCCTCAGGGTAACACTGATTTTTTTTTCTTCTAATTTTCATGCTGTAAATTTTTGTAGTTTTGTATTACACTAAGGCTCTACTATGTGTCGGGATTATGTCGTTGGAAAATATAAAAGGAGATGTGATATTTAGGTCTTCATTATGTTTGTTATTTAAGTGAGTTTTTGTTCGGGGAAAAATAAAACTTTTTTCCAGTGGATTTTTTTTTTATTATTTTTTTTTAATTTTTTTTTAAGAAAGACTATGTTTGTAATATAAATTGAAAGAATTATCGTCCAACAAAATTTAATGTCGTGATGAATGTTTGACTAGAGCGGGAAAAATTGTACTTTCGGAAATCAGTGTTTATACTTCCAACCAGTGACCATCTCCCACAGACATACTGATATCTCCTGTACCATTAATATACAGTAGGTTTCGAATATATCATGACAGCAGTTTTGAACCCTTAAAGTGAATCCGTGACTCCGAGTCCCACAGAAATAATGACTCGCGTTTCTCTTACCATTCCAAGTGCTCTCCGGGAAAACTCTGCTTGTGTTGGGTAGGTATCGACTTTCCTTGAGGCTTTTAACAGTAAACAACATAAACTGTCTTATTTGCCCTTCTATCAACACCAGTTCTGAATGACACGGTAACGAGTGCTATAACTGTCAACGCCAAAAACAGACCAGTGGTGAGGGACTGTCTGTCGGTGTGAAGTGAGAGAATCTGTCATCAAATCACACTGTCAACACCCGCGCACCCATGTCTCTGGCGTAGTTCCTGAGGGAGGGAGGGAGGGTGTTCTTCGGGAGGGAGGGAGGGTGTTCTTCGGGAGGGAGGGTGTTCTTCGGGAGGGAGGGTGTTCTTCGGGAGGGAGGGTGTTCTTTTGGAGGAGGGAGGAGGTTCTTTTGGAGGTGTTAAGGGATGTTTGGGAGAGAGGTGTAAGTCCTCTAGGAGATAGAGGTTGGGGCGTCGAGTAGTGGAAGGAGGTTCTATTGATGATGATGATGATGGTGGTGATGATGATGATGGTGATGATGATGGTGGTGATGGTGGTGATGATGATGATGGTGGTGGTGGTGATGGTGGTGATGATGATGATGGTGATGATGATGGTGGTGAGGATGGTGATGATGGTGGTGGTGGTGATGATGATGGTGATGATGATGGTGGTGATGGTGGTGATGATGATGATGGTGGTGGTGGTGATGGTGGTGATGATGATGATGGTGATGATGATGGTGGTGATGGTGGTGATGATGATGATGGTGATGATGATGGTGGTGAGGATGGTGATGATGGTGGTGGTGGTGATGGTGATGGTGATGATGATGGTGGTGATGATGAGGATGGTGGTGATGGTGATGATGATGGTGGTGAGGATGGTGATGATGATGGTGGTGGTGGTGATGGTGGTGATGATGGTGGTGAGGATGATGATGGTGATAATGATGGTGGTGAGGATGGTGATGGTGAGGATGGTGATGATGGTGATGATGGTGATGATGGTGATGGTGGTGATGATGGTGATGATGATGGTGGTGATGATGGTGATGATGATGATGGTGGTGGTGGTGATGGTGGTGATGATGATGATGGTGATGATGATGATGGTGGTGAGGATGGTGATGGTGATGATGGTGATAGTAGTGGTAGTGGTGGTATCGGTGGACGGATTTTTAACAAGGTCTTATATATAATGTAAGGGACATCCTCCTTCTCGTCATTCCTATACTTCTTCTCCTCCTCCTCCTTAATCCTACATCTCCCCCATCCCTTCTTATTCCTCCTTCTCCCCCTCATTACTCCAACTTCTCCCTCTCCTCCCTATTCCTTCTCCTCCTCCTTCTCCCCCACCTTCTTAATTCTAATTCTCCTCCTTATCTTCCTTTCCCCCTACCAAACCCCCCCCCCCGTCTTTTCCTCCCCTACTCCACTTCCTATTTCCTTTTTTCCCCCTTCTCACTGCTCTTTATCACCGTTTTTATTCTCCCTATCGCTATCCCCCCCATCTTCCCCTTGACAGCAAAACAATTCGTCTCAGCACACAATGTTTAGTCGTGCATGAGGTTTAGTTATCAACGGTGTTATTTGATGGATGTTTGAGGTTACAGGACCACCCACCCGCCCATCCACCCACCCACCCACCCACTCATTCATCTGCTATACCCACCCACCTAGCTAGTACACTTACCTACCCACCCACTCTCGCCTACCCGCCGAGCCTCACCCACTCTCGCCTACCCGCCCAGCCCCACCCACCCACACACCCATTCCCTACATCTACGCCCACCCACACACCCATCCCCTACATCTACGATAGTTTATAACCCCTTAATGACACCGTTTACGATATCTTAATCTCTTGTGTGCGATACTTTAACCATTTTCATACGATAGTCTTAAATATTTTACGATAATTTTACCCCTGATTTACAATGGCTAATCCTCCCTCCCTGCATACGATAGCTAAACACATTAACGATATTTCAACTTCACCTCTACGATAACTCGACTTTACGTTAAATATATCTTGAACAATTATATACGATAGGATGTATTTTTGTACGATAACTTAATCACTTGTGTACGAATAGTAAACTTCCTGAGTACGATAATATTTGCTTATGTCATGTACTTTTGTTTTCCAGATCTGCCTGTTATCTCTCTGTTATGCGTTTTTTTTTATCTTTATTCCTGTTTTATGCCTCCTCGTCCTCGTTTTACCAGATAAGGCGACTGTTTACAGGATTTTTGTGTGTTTCATTACGCCCATCAGGATTCCCGCGCTTTTTTTTTTCATTTATTTTTATTTTGTGAAATTTTTTAGAATTTTTTTCCATCGATAACTGATATACCATGAATCTTACATTTAGTCATTTATTTATAGAATATAATTGAGGTTAAATAAACGCACATTTTTATTAATTTATTTACAATATCGTATAACTATTATTAACTTTATGAACTGTATTAGAAAATATGGTTTATAAATTTCTCCCGTTTTGGCTGGACTGACAATGTTGCCACACCTACCACGAGTCTCTAATAGTCTCTTCTGTGTACTGTTTTGGGGTCAAAGGTTAAGGACTTATGGTCATTGTAATCCATGTTAAAAATATTGTTCAGGTGTTTTTGTGTGTATGTTTGTGCAATGCTTAATGTGTGAAACTAAGCACTGTGTTTGTGTGTTAATTTAATGTGGGTACGTTTTTACAGCATCTGTCTAGTACAGGACTGCTTAATCAGTTTACATTATTCGTGAAAACTTTTAATATTTCATATGTCAGTCAAGAATGAAATCATCATCGAGGGAATGATTCCATCAACACCTCTTATAATGGCAGATAATGCAGGACATTCTAATCTTCTGTGTTGGTGTAATTGTTGTTGGTCTGTTGATTGAGGCACTGGCAGTGATGACTTGTCAATAAGTCTCTCTGCCAACTGTCATGATCGCTGTTTGCATAGAGGTGTTATTTAGTTTGTGTAAGTTGTTAAGTGTATAAAAGTGCCCTAAGACCTTAGTTGTTGAAGCTCTACTTAACTACGTTTGTGCTTCGTTATAATATAATTGCTTTGTTCTCCCCTCACTCAGTTTTTTAAAGCATCATTTCACCATTTACCAGAAAGTCATTATTTTTCATTAAGTCAATTTCACCTACATTTTCTGAAACAATGTTACAGTAAGTGAAACGGTAAATTGCAGCTAATTCTTCCCTCAAGCGCCTGGCACTCGTTTTTGTCGCGGAGTTTTATGTACAAGGGCGTCCTCCGCCCCGGTACCTTGTTGGGAGTCGTCCGCCGGGCGCAGGGCTCAGGTTACTATCTTATGACCCGCTGTTACTTTAATTAAAACACTAGTAAGCCGAGCCCTGTCTCCATCCACCCTCGGCTGAGAGAACTCTTGTTTGTGAATTATTGTCATCCCTCCACACTTTTTCTTTATCTTTTTTCTTGGTAGAGATAATGGAACGTTGGGGTCTGGGAGGGGTGGTTGGTATGACTCCTACCTTGAATATTCCTCGTAACAGAAGAGGAAAGGAAAAAAAATATATCCAACTGATCGACTTCGGCTGAAACATAAGGATATTATCTAACTAAGTATATTAAAATCACACTTGAGATTATATTAACTAGATACGTTCACTTAAGTTACGGGGTATTTCACCGTTAGAGCTTTGGTGAATACTGGCTGGCTGCTCCTCTCTTGATAATGGAGGTTCGTAAATGCAGCGAATTATGTGATATGTCTAAGTGATCATCTTGACGGAAATTAGTCTTTTGTCTGAGACTTATTACGTATTTTTTTATAGGAAATATTACCAGTGTTGCCAAATAAGCGAAGAAAAAGTCATCCAAATGTAGCGAAATACCGAGTCCCTTTAATAAAACCAAACTTTTCTGTTTTTAGCGATTTTTAATAAAGGGAATTTTAAGGGATTTGTGGATTGATTTCTATAAATTTTGAAGAATAAAATTTAGGTTCTTGATTATGAATTTTAGCGATATATCTGAGTCGAGTTTAGCGATTTTTAGCCATTGTTTTGAGTTCTTGTCGACGTCCGGATGTTCAGCGTTGGCAACAGTGATTATTATTGATCTGTCATCCGTACTAATGTCTTCAAATTATTTTCCGATGTACTGTAATTATATATTTTATCTTTACTTTTATTACTTTTTTATGTTTATACTTTTCCATACCTTTAATTATTACTTTAAACTTACATAATAATTACTTTTTCTCATTTTTGTATAAGAAATATTTTAAATTGAAAAGTGTTTGATGCTTTGTAATGACTGCTCTCTCTCTCTCTCTCTCTCTCTCTCTCTCTCTCTCTCGCCTCCTCCCCCTACCCTTACCTTTTCCCCCCTCCATTCACCTTTTCCACCCCCTACCCTCCCCTCTTCCCTCTCGTTTTTCCTTCCTTCCCCTCACCTCCCCTCACCCCACCTCACCTTCCCTCAAATTAAACCTTTGAAGGACTCTGCCGGCAACACCACATTGAGCTAGTCTGACAACACAATGGCTTAATCTGACAACACACTGGCTGATTCTGACAACACAATGGCTTAATCTGACAACACACTGGCTGATTCTGACAACACAATGGCTTAATCTGACAACACACTGGCTGATTCTGACAACACAATGGCTTAATCTGACAACACACTGGCTGATTCTAACAACACAATGGCTTAATCTGACAACACACTGGCTGATTCTAACAACACAATGGCTTAATCTGACAACACACTGGCTGATTCTGACAACACAATGGCTTAATCTGACAACACACTGGCTGATTCTAACAACAAAATGGCTTAATCTGACAACACACTGGCTGATTCTGACAACACAATGGCTTAATCTGACAACACACTGGCTGATTCTGACAACACTAACTAAACAGACTCATTGGCTGCGTCTGTTTCCACCTTAGCCAATTGGAGGTCACAGACAAAGGGGTTTTACTTGGCTGTGTTATGATTGGCAGAAATTCGGATCGTAAAGTTGTTTCCTAACTGGTACTGAGGGGGAGAGAGAGGGGGTTGAGGGGAGGGGGAATGGAGAGGGAGAGGGGTGAGGGGGAAGGGGGGGAATGGAGAGGGAGAGGGGTGAAGGGGGAAGGGGGGAAATGGAGAGGGTGAGGGGGGATGGGGGAAGGGGGGAATGGAGAGGGGGAAGGGGGAAGGGGGGGAATGGAAAGGGAGAGGGGTGAGGGGGGAAGGGGTGGGGGAGAATGAAGAGACAAAAGAGAAAGAAAATCAGAAGGGAAAGAGAAACTGGAGAGAAATAAGACACAAGGAGAACAGAGTAGAGAGGAAAGGGAGAGAAAATGAGAATAGGAAAGAGAAGAGAAGAGGTGAAAGGGAGAGAGAGGGATAAGAGGAGGTTTAGGAGAGATGAGAAGGACTAAGTGAAGAAGAGGAATAGAGGGAAAACAGAGAGGTCAAGGAGAGAGAGAGAGAGAGAGAGAGAGAGAGAGAGAGAGAGAGAGAGAGAGAGGAAAGGGGGAATATGGAGGATAAGAGGGGAGATGAGGGGGTGAGTAGTAGATAAGGGGAAGGGGAGGTGAGGGGAGGTAAGGGAGGGGTGACGGGAGGTAAGGGGGGAGGGGGTGAGGGGAGGGAAGGGGTCGTGACATGTGTTATGGTAGGGGTGTAACCTGAAGCGAGTGAGGTAACATGACGGATAAATCATCAGTAGCACCCCACCTTCACCCCCACCCCTTCCTTCACCCCCTCCTCTCATTCACCCCCTCCCCTCACTCACCCTCCCCCTTCCTTCACCCTCTCCCCTCACTCACCCTCCCCCTTCCTTCACCCCCTCCCCTCACTCACCCTCCCCCTTCCTTCACCCCCTCCCCTCACTCACCCTCCCCCTTCCTTCACCCTCCCCCTTCCTTCACCCCCTCCCCTCACTCACCCTCCCCCCTACCCTACCACTGAATACCGAAATACACAACAACAACAACACCAATAAACTCTAGTTATTGTATAAGATAAAAGAGCAAATAGAGTAACTTATCTTATTCTTGTTTAGTCATGGTGAACAAGTAGGGTCTGGTGTACTAGTTAATGAGGCGTGTCTAGCAGTATCATGTACCCAGACCAACGCACACACACACACACACAAACCAACACCCCCCCCCTCAATTCCTTCATTCCCTCAAGATGCGCCATGCTGAGAAACTACCACGAACACGACACCACGAACACCGCGATAGCCCCAGAGACTACAGTGCTAAAGTAAATATTCTAACCTAACCTAATCTAACCTAACCTGATGATTAAACACCCTTACTCTGCCTGGGAGGGGGTGAGAGTAGGTTAGCGTTTGGGTGGTTAATCTTAAGGTGAGGTTAGGTTAGATTAGGTTAGGTTAGGTTTTCATTGTATTGTGGTAAACATTCCCACGACCTCAACACCACAAGACCAACATTTAAAAGACGATCACCAGGAACTTCTACTCCCTTTCCCTTTCCCCCTCCCTTTCCCCTCCCCTCCTCTCCCCCCTCTTCTCTCCCCTCCACCTATCGTCAGCTTGGCGTGGTCCTTTTAAGTCCCACACACAGGAAACCGCAAACTTTCCCCCAAAACCGCATTGCGTGTTGCGAGGAATCCATTTTCTTGACGATTTTATAAGGTTAGGTTTGGTTAGGTTAGGTTAGACAGTTATTTAGACAGTGAGGTTAAATTAGACAGTTATTTAGACGTAAAGTGGGGTTAAATTAGACAGTTATTTAGACAGAGAATGAGGTTAAATTAGACAGTTATTTAGACGTAAAGTGGGGTTAAATTAGACAGTTATTTAGACAGAGAATGAGGTTAAATTAGACAGTTATTTAGACGTAAAGTGGGGTTAAGTTAGTCACCAAACACGACCCAAAACAGGAGAAATAAAACCTTGATAATATATGTTTAATGTCCATAGATTTATATCAGTCCTCCCCTACCTAAACACCCTAGTATAACCTAGTATAACCGATTATAATAACAAAGTCTTCTTAACCGGTTATATAGCCTCCACAGAGTATAATAACCAAGTCTTCTTAACCGGTTATATAGCCTCCACAGAGTATAATAACCAAGTCTTCTTAACCGGTTATATAGCCTCCACAGAGTATAATAACCAAGTCTTATTAACCGGTTATATAGCCTCCACAGAGTATAATAACCAAGTCTTCTTAACCGGTTATATAGCCTCCACAGAGTATAATAACCAAGTCTTCTTAACCGGTTATATAGCCTCCACAGAGTATAATAACCAAGCGGCCTCTAGTTGTTACATTTTATCCACTGAACTGTTAGTGTGGTCCATCGTCCGCCCCCGAGCCTGGAGTTATCCGTCTGTTATTCCTGCAGTTATCCGTCCATTATTCCTGCAGTTATCCGTCCATTATCCCTGTCGGTGGGTGGTAGTGGTGGGTAGTGGCAATTCCTTTCCTCTGGCTCCTTTCCTCTGGCTCTGGGCGGTGTGTGGTGTCGCAAACCCCTCCATGACACCCTGTTGACACGCCCACCCACCCGCCCCCCACCCTCACTCTCCCACCCACCGTACAACCTGTCGCTGCCTGGGGGAGGGAGGGGGAAAAATGTGGTTGTTAGGCATCTCTGGGGGTAGGGGGTTTTGTAGGTGGTGTCTCTGGGGGTTCTTTAAGGGGATGTGTAGGTCTCTGTGGTCTTGGAGTGCTTCTCTGGGGGCTTGAGGTGCTTCTCTGGGGTCTTGGGGTGCTTCTCTAGGGGTTGTAGATGCTTCTCTGGGGACTTGGGGTGCTTCTCTGGGGGCTTGAGGTGCTTCTCTGGGGTCTTGGGGTGCTTCTCTGGGGGTTGTAGATGCTTCTCTGGGGACTTGGGGTGCTTCTCTGGGTTTTGAGGAGCTTCTCTGGGGTCTTGGGGTGTCCAGGGGTCTGAAGGGAATCTCTTGGGCCTGATTGGTGTCTCATGGGACCTAAGGGACGTCTCTGGGGCCCTAGTGTTTCTTAAGGTCTTAGATTCTCTCTGGAGAAGGCCTTGTGGGAGGAGACCTGGGTGGCAAGAGGTGTCCCTATACAGTAGCTGAAACACCATTATTTGATGACTTTAGTCCCTCGTGTACGATAACTTAACCCTTCAGTAACGATAACTTAGCCCCTTGAGGACGATAACTTAACCCTTTGAGTACGATAACCTAATACTAGTTATGATAATTCTTTAAAATGTGATATTTAATTATTCACGTTGCTACAGAATATATCCCTGGACTTACGATATTTAATTCAGTACATAAAAATAATCCTTAGCTTATGATACCTTGACCCGGTGAAGTGATAAGTTAGCCCCTAGAGTATACGATAACTCCTCCCTCAGAGTATCGTAATTTAACCCCTGGAGTACAATAACACTGCTACCGTGCGCGATACCGTATAATGTCCCAGATGTTCTACGGTATATAATACACCAACCAGACAGACAGACATACATACATAGATAGATTGGAAAGGGGAAGAGGAAGACGTTAGTTTTTCATTTGATTTTAGAGTGCGTTTATAGGCTGTGGCAGACGTTGCACCTGACTCATCGTCCTTACTTCATTTTCATTTCTTCGTCTCCTCATTCAGTTGACTTCATTCGCTGTTCTTCTCGGCATCATCATCATCATCATTATTACTGTAAAATCATGTAAATAAAGTGTAAATTATCTCTACTTTCGGTTATATTTCTCATGTAAATCAAGCAACAGTTTACCGTAACGATACTTTTACATTACCACCGACGACAGCGAAAGAAGGATGTAAACAAAGTAAGACTGTGTGGGTGGATTAGTATTATGAAAACATTAAGATAAATTAGGATTGTAAGGTAAAATAGTAGGATTGTAAAGCAGACAGTAAAATAGGATTAAAATAGTATAGACACAGAAGTAAATATATTAAGATATTAAAGTAAAGATGAGGATGACGAGGACATTTTCGTGGTAGAGTCGTGATGGCGGTACACAGTGGTGGGTGGGTGGGGTGAAGGCAGGCCATACATCAGGTCAGATGGTCCGTGAGTGCCGCTGCTGCCTGCTGTGGGGGGGGGGGGGGGATGAAGGGAAGGAGAGAGAAGAAGGGATGAGGGATAGATGGACAAAGATAGAAGGATATGGAGGGACAGGAGATAAGGGTCTGATACTATGTCCCTAATACTTTTCCCTGGTACTTAATGAATCTTGCCTACACCGTAGACGTAAAGAATAATTAATGAGAAGTCTTCCAGATGGTTTATGTTCGGGGAAATTAAATCTAGGCATGTCAGCTATGATAATTTATGCACGTATGAATGTTTATTTATCACTAGCCGAGGAAAAAACACGGGGTGGTCTCCCTTGTAATTTCCTTCCTGCAGCGGGCATTCCTCGGTGGCCAAATCTCAAGGAAATGTTACATAATTATTTACCCCAAGAGAGTGACAAAAGGCCAAGTCACCTTACGAAACACAGGCAGCAGAAGCCGTGCGTTAGTTAGATATGAAAATTAATATTAAGACAGGGCAAAAATCAATAAAAGAAAAGTCCGAAAAGAACAATGAATCGAAGAAAAGGACATAAAAAAAGGAAAGTACATACTGTATATAAAACGCCCCAAATGATACCTCCCTCAACATGTCTCCGTGGCACACCAACTTAGCATAAGGACATGATGGCGGGTTCTTAAACACAAACAGATGGAGCACAAAAAACATGAGAAAGAGTTGGTGGCTGGTAGTGAGCAGGCGGTGGTCCCGACCCGCGGCGCCCGGCAGGCAGGTTCTCCTCACTGGCTGTCCCCGCCGGCGGTTGACTGATCGACGCTACACTCAGTTTACATGTAAGTGGCCTGAGTTTGGGCTGTCGCCGGCCTTTTTGTGGTTGACCCAGGTCATTCCGGGGCGACCTGGGACCAATCTTGGTATTTTCCAATTTCTGAGGGTCACATGTGTTATCACGGGAGCGAGGGAACATGACGTGGAGTGAGAGAAAGCGCGTATGGCGTGGGAACAGACTCAAGCACATCCATTAATCCAAAAAAAAAAAAAAAAAATACGGCTCAATCTTTGTACATTCCTTGCTTAATGAAAGAAGTGGTGGAGAGGGCCTATTGTCTACATAGGAGCCAGGGAGGGAATATTAAGGTCACAGTCTGATAACAGCGTCAATATAACAGCTGGACCAGTGAGCAGTGTGTGAGATTTAAAAACAGGATATAGCGAATACAATTTATGGCTACGTGCTATATAGGCTTATAAACATGTATTAGGCTTCATCATATGACAATAATTTCAAGTATGTCACATTTCTGTTACACAATATGGAATCCAAGGACCCATTGTGATGTTAGAATGATGTGCGTCTTGGTGTCAATTTACTCCTCCAGATGAGCTGACAGCGATGAGGCATTTGCATATTCTAAACACACACACACACCATACCACCATAATACAAACACTAACATACACTCATACCCCCAATATACAATAATACAACGCCTCCTTCACCATTACCATAGAACTAGCTGACTCGCTGGTACTACAGGCAACGTCACAATAGCATTTTAGCGCCAACTTTCCGTAACTCTTATAAAAAACACACTGAAATGACAGTCAATAAAAGCTGTGACGAAAAAAATACCGAGCATTTATTTTTTACAGTATTATTGAGTCTTGTGAAGTTAATTGCTTTTTTATATATTAATTTTGAGTTTTTATTGTTGTTAGTTGGGGAAAATATTATTATTATTATTATTATTATTATTATTATTATTATTATTATTATTTACATTACCCAGCATGGACATAGAATTCATGATTACTGAAGCCTTTGATAAACAGTATAATATTGTCACCTGTCAATATTTAATTAATGAAAATCTGTATTCTGAAACAATTTCTGTCAAAATCTTTTAATGGTGTTAACTTATGAAAATTAATGAACAAATAAAATTATTAAATGGCTACATATTTGATTCCGATTCAGCTTGTGATAAATATGAAATGCCATCACAAGCACGAGGCAGATTTGGTCAAGTTAGGTTAGTTTAGGTTAGAGTCGGTACGGTTAGGTTAAGATTATAGGGATTCAATTTAAGGTGAAATAAGCTGGGTTTAATCTTCAGGTGACAACATAAATGAATTAGCCAGACGTAACGTAACCTAACCAAACCTAACCTAAACTTACTTATTTACTAAACCTAACCTGACCAGATCCTACCATACCTAACCTAACCTAACCTAAGTTTCTTCAGCAGACAACTTAAGAAAAGTGTAAAATCCTGATGACTTACTGTCGTTTGTAAACAATAACAGTGAGTCAATTGACAAGTTTTATCAGAGGGAAGATTTAACAGTCAGTCAGTCATTGTTGTTGTTTTAAGTGGACACGATAAAGTTGTCTAGCGAGTCTAATTAAGCGAAATACGTGTCTTTGCTTAAGCGAGTGACTGATATTAACGACGTTTTCTACAGCTAGTGAGACCAGAGATTAATTAAGTTACTAATAAATACGTTTTCTTAATGTTAACTTATTCTATGGTAATGCCTTTGTAGTTTATGGTAGTTTGTCTTCTAGAATATTCGTAAGGGTAATTTAAATGTTTTCATTGTATTATTTGAAGGATTATATCTTTGTATTGATCATGAGGGAATTTTTTAACGTGACAGTATGTACAGGGGGGAAAATGAATTGGTATGTGTTTGAAATAAGGCAGAGCACACACCTGTTTCGACATTATTTGGCTGGGGAGGAAAATGGTCTGCTGTTTGGACCTTCCATAAAGTTAAGTCAGTCTCTAGTGTATGTAAACATTCTTATTTAAACTGGATTTTGTGTTTTCCGTGTGTCTTGGTGAGGTTTCCAACAGTACACGGAGAGGGGAAATACACCCACAGCCTCCACGCGTCGCCCCAGGGATAAAGAAACAAAAAAATGTCACACCGGTATTCCTCCTCACTAAACCTTTACATTTGGGGTTAAAACAAGAGCTATTTCACTTGGCCTTTCCCGTGACCGCGCCTGTGTGACGTAAATTAGTTATGTGGCCGGGGTAGGGACTAAGTTAATTAGTTATTGGAGGCTAAACTCACAGATTTACGTCGGGTCTCGTTAACCGCCCGCCCTGGATGGTAACCTAACCCGACACCCGACTCCCCCTTCGGTGCTCGCGCCTCCCGGACCCTGCACTGGCTCCGGCTGCGGCTTCGTATTATCTTTATTTAACCTTAAGGCTAAACACACACATGTCTGACACATCCGTCTTTAGATGGTACTCTGTAATTTATAGTACATTATAATTATTGATCCATCATAGTCAAGATATATATTAATCGTATATATTTAGTTATTATAATGAATACAGTTTAGACCCAAAACTAATTAAAACATTTTTATGAAGAGGTTATTGTCGAGTGAAGGCGTGACGTAGCGACCCTGGCTTTGCCCTCCTACACACCCTTCAAATATAAATCGCGGAGTGAAACATAGTGCCTAAGGTGCCGCCAGGGTTGCCAGAGAAACGACACACCCTTCACTTTATTACCCTGCCATCCGCTATGCCGCGGGGACACCGTCGCCACGGCAACATTAGAGGGGAAAACATGGCACCACTGTCTTCATGGTTAACACGCTTTATGCTTGACGAAGACCGTCAATTATTCTCATGTGTGTAATTATTGTTTACACATGTTTGAGGTGTTCTTCATTATGTGTGTTAAGAAAATACTGGTGTTATTGTAAGTTAGTTTTATAGTGTATTATTATTATTATTAAACAGTGTTAATCATAAATCATCAAGTCTTAAACAATACAGTAATTTACACCACCATAAAATACATAATATTTAAAAGATACTATTAAAGGTTTATAACATTAGATTAATTTTATCCTTTTTGGGGGTGAAATTAGAATTTGTATCATTTGAATATTTACTAATAAAGGGTCGGGGAGTCAAGTGTTAATATCCGCGTTGAAAATCATAAAATGGTTAGATTGTTTTTAGTTATATACTGTAAATGCGTGTTTGTTTTTGCCTTCGGGTGGGAAGGTTCATGACTGCTGTGTAGCGGTCATAGCGAGTCGCACATACAAGTGTACACACGGTGAGTTACACATACAGGTGTACACAGAAGTCATACACACGTACACAGGATGAGAGTCACACGCACACAGAATGAGACATACACATTAGGTCTTTGAGTGCGTTTTCCAGATTCGTAAACTTACACCAATCAAGAACAACTACAAATAATGTGAATTTCTTATTTGATGTTAAATGATGATTTGTTGACTAAATTTTCTTACGGGATATTATCTTGCTTCCGTGGGCGATAATCTAAATTCATATTGATTAATGACTCGTTTACCAAGCTCGTGCGTCTTTTGTTTTAGTGACTGTCTCTTGTTTTGTGGTGATTGTGTGACGTTTGATCTTGTGTTTGACGTAATAATATGTATACAAGGTGGTATTTTATTTTGATCTTTTTCATTGCATTTAGGTTAATTTATACTGTAATTATGTTGTATGTATTTTCGCGACTTCTCTTGTAATTTAGTCTAACATTTTATCCTGTGTTTCAGGGACTTGCTGCTGGGTCCTCACGGTGACGGATCAGTCATGTCTCACCACTTCGACCCCACCGGCCATGACATGCGTGCCATGTACGTCGCAAAGATGACTTACGACCCTACCAAGATGGGCTACGACCCCACTAAGATGGGATACGACCCCAGTCTCTCCAGTATGGCGCCGCGTCACAACATGATGAAGCCAGACATGTTGGCGCAACACCTCAAGCCTGAGGCCGCCTCTCTCCTGCATCATTTCCCCAATATGGCTGCCGCTGCCGCTGCCTCCTACCCCTACCACGGCTACGACGCCACCCTCCAGGCGGTCACCACGGCCGCTCACCAGGACATGTAAAAGACAATCACGACATGTAAGTGACGCCTTTAACAATTATCTGGTACAACCTCCAGGAAGTGCCCACTCCCTCTGCCCGCCCCTAAGATGAAGTTCCCTGCTTTTGGTGAATCGTTAGACGGTTGTGTCAGACGACATGTGAGGAGTGGCTAAGGTTACCCATGGTTATGCCTTACCCATGTCCTCCCTATGACCGATGAATGTTGTAATTACTGGCGCTATCAACGGATTGCATAATTTGCAGTCACTGAGGTATGGACCGGCATTGTTCTATTGTGATCTGCAGTAACTGGGGCGTGAACCGGCCCAGTTACTGGTGTTGACTTGTGTTGAGCGGGGCCCTGGACTGCCGCAGTACAGTATTGGTTCCTGACTGGAGGCACCATCATGAGAGGGGGAGGTGTAGGCAATACCTTGACCTAACATCTATGAGCCTTGGTCGCCACCTCTGTTGTGAACAAGAATGAAGTGTTTTGACCACTTTGGGTCGTGCCCCAGCGTGACTTGCGTGCCTCAAGGGTCATGACCCCTGCGGTCAGGAGACGTCTTGGGTCAAGTGAATTTGTCCTCCAATATGACTGGAAGTTTAGGTTCCTGAAAGGGAACTGAAGTGTTAACTTGAAAACCACAGCAGTAAAATATGAACCTTTAAACAGTGAATTTGTGAATTTCGACTGAAATTATCCTCCCTGACAGTATAATTGAGAACTGTTGGAAGAAGACATTGGGAATTGAATTCGACAGTGAAAGTGTGGGAGAGACAAGGGACCGAGGCAAGAGCAGTTCATAGTCATTACTCTCGGGTGCTACTCTGTACAGTGTACAGTGACTCAGTCTTTTTAAGTTTAGTAGTGTAACATATTCCACTTTCTCAATTTCATGTTGTAATGAAATTCGTGTAAAGAACATAAAATAATCTCCGTCTGTTGGTTCTTTGTTGTGTTTCCGAGTTTGAAACTCGTCTCAAGTCATCACCAGAGGATTCCCTTGTTGTCCAGTGATCAGTGACGACGTGCGTGAGACGTGACCGTAACAATTGTGTTAATTTGTGACCAAATAAACTTTTCTTATTGGTGTCAACTTGCCGCTTACCAACCGACAGATTACTGCCAATCAGCAGTCGGTTAAAGTAAATATATTTTGCAATAAATAACATGTAAATAAACTTAATTAATAATATTTATTTTATTCACAATTTATAATACTCATGTGGAAGACTGTAGTCACGGTAAAAAGGCGAAAATTTTTGTAACTATTGTATTATTATTATTATTATTATTATTATTATTATTATTATTATTATTATTATTATTATTATTATTCGTTACACATGACGGTAACCACTTTATCATATGATGAATATTCTCTTGTTAGTGAAGGTAAAAGAATGAACTGTTTGTGTTAAGTTAAAAAAAAAAGTAAAGTCCAAAAAATATCATCAAAATTAATCAGTCAATGTAACTGATTTTCTTCAGCTTTACAAATTCTAAATTCTATTGACTGTAACTATCATAACTACCTCACCAGTGTTGCCAATAAGACAATAGACAGGATAGAACAGAGGTCACGGGTGTGTTGTCGGCGTCAATATTAGGCTCCGAAAAGTGATGGTTTACGTGTACACAGAGCCTACCTAACCAGATTATTTCCGACTGATATAAAGAACTGATTATAGTATGATAGCGGCGTTAAGTCTCATATTATTATTAATTATTATCATCACCATACACGCGCCATGCCTCAGTCTATACACTATTATTTTTCTTCAGTTTAGCTGTGGACGCCATGAACTTACAGAATTTTGGAACCTAATTTCAAAAAAACTCATTGAAGAATTATCATCGTCACTGGAGATTGAAAAATGTGCCCGACTGGTTAACTTAATTATGCTTACACACAAAACCAACGTAAAATGACACCTAACCTATAGATACGTTCACTTAAGGAGGAAATTTGACGAACAGAATCTTTCCAAATATCCTGAAGTGATATTATAAATATTTTTAGTTGTAAGGAAGATCATGATTTAATTTTTTGAGTGTTTTAGTTGATACAGTCTGTTGGTTGTATTGTTGCGTCATTATTTACGAGGAAAGAATAATTAACATCTTGACTCTGACTAATGACGTGACTTAACATGATAATTTGAGGGTTTTCTAAATATCGTGTCATTTTTTTAATTTTTTCAGCTGTGGGTTACTGAAGCTTGTCTCCCACCATCACAAATATTACCTTAAGAAATTGTGTTTAGTCTTCATAATAACTGTGATGGTTATTTAAGGCGGAGTACAGCGGCCGTTCCTGCTATACTCTTGTTCCTTAATATCATTCCACATAATTGTTCAAGGCAAAAAAATCTCTGGTTTCTTTATGTCTTCAATTTAGATATATTTCATTCACACACACACACACACACACACACACACACACACACACAGAGAAGGCTGGAAATCTGTATGAGTATAATCAAGTTACAATATAAATTCATAATGTCAACTATACATGAATGTTAATTATAAAATGAATCTTGCACATGCAGTCAGTCATGTCTTTTGGTATATACACATGACTTACATACATTCACAGACTACAAGTAGATCTGTATTTGCGTACACTCGCTCGAAAGAGTATCTTTACAGAGGTCCAATGAATTTCAAAATGAAAACCGCGATTCCCGTCTCGGTAGGGTTGTCAATATCCTTCGTACGTTGTATCTGTCTCGCACAAAACCGTAAAGATACTTTTTGGAGCGAGTGTTGCACATAAACTTGTATCTACATACATTCATGGGTTGCCATCATGGTCAATGTGGCAACAACCTCAAACCAGATCTCAATAAGCTAAAACTTCTGTTTATCTCCGAGCGTTGGGATGCTTTGGCCTGGGCGCTTTAACCTAAGTCGTTTAAGCCGGAGATGTTTTGGTAAAGGAACGTTGTGGTTCTTACGAATCTTTGCCAGTGATGATGTTTCGGGTTTATACAAGTTTTAGCCAATAACATCTTTCGTTTAAGATGTCCAAGCCAAGATTATCTCGGTCTTAACTAAACTCAGTATAGGCTAGAGCGTCCTAGGCCGACGCGTCTGTTGACCGTCCTCTGCTGGGCCCGTGTGTCCCTTACAACTGTAAATAAAGTTCATTTAATCTTGTATTTGTGTTTTTCTGCCTTCCTCTCCATCCCTGCACTAACTGTCATTAACAGTGTACCGGATCGCTGTTGAAGAATTACTCAAGTTGATTTATTAGACATGTATTCAGGGTCCAAGAATAGGGCCCCCAAACGTAGAGTATCAGCTGAACTTTAGGCACCCCAAAGGGATCAACTGAACTTTAGGTATCCCTGGGAATCAACTGAAATTTGGGTTGATAAGGGAACATAATGTTCACATTACCTAAGTAAGTTAGTATTTACTGTAGGTATTTTATGATAAATATTATCATTGAAGTGTGTTATTAGTCATAACAAATAATTCGAATCGAATCTTTTCAAGAACGAAGCTTCGAATCAGGAGTCATGGAGATGTGAATCCAGTTTGTTAGAATCATTATTTAGGCAAACCAACACATATACATTAGTCTTGGTATACGGTGTTGTTCTCTTGTTAGTGATCTACAAGTTTATTACGAATGGATGATGGCTCTCGTGCCAGAAGCTTCAGTAAACTTAAGAATGAGGGTCCTACAGCAGGAGTGGTCAGACACGGCTGGCTCACGCCTCACACTATACTGTACCTGACGTAGCTGCTGAGGTGGACCACGTCGCTGCTGAAGTCTGCTAACTGTCTCCCGCAGGTAAGTACATGTGATACCGCTGCTGAGGAAGAGATAATTGATATTGAAACAGTTTATTTAGTCAGGAGAAATACAAAGTTAACTAACAACGATTTTGACGGATGAGCTGCTAGTGACGGTGCATTTATCTCTAGGAATTAATTATTATATAACATTTAGTATCTGGATTATGTGGTGGTGGTGATGGTGGCGAGGAAGTGATTGTGGCGGTGATGAGGAAGTGATTGTGGTGATGATGGTAGTACATGGTGGTTGGGAAGTGATTGTGGTGGTGATGGTAGTACATGGTGGTTGGGAAGTGATTGTGGTGGTGGTGAAGTGATTGTGGCGATGATGATGGTGAAGTGATTGTGGCGGTGATGAGGAAGTGATTGTGGTGATGATGGTAGTACATGGTGGTTGGGAAGTGATTGTGGTGGTGATGGTAGTACATGGTGGTTGGGAAGTGATTGTGGTGATGATGGTAGTACATGGTGGTTGGGAAGTGATTGTGGTGGTGATGGTAGTACATGGTGGTTGGGAAGTGATTGTGGTGGTGATGGTAGTACATGGTGGATGGGAAGTGATTGTGGTGGTGGTGAAGTGATTGTGATGGTGATAGTGCTAGAGAATATATTTTACCTGACCACGTAACAATATAAACAGGTAATATAAATTAAACTGACCTATTCAACCGGTATATTAATTAATTCAACAGGTGTTACAGATATTACTAATCCAAATAGTGTGCGGACGACTCTGGGTAATGTGTTGACAAGTAGCAGAATGGCGGACCTGTACCTGTCAAGACTCCGGGTAATGTTTGGTCAATAATAGCAAGATAGTAATTTGTATAATTTCTATCTTAATGTAATTTATATAGTTTTTAGGCTATATATACAGTAGTTTCTAAGACGCTAGTAATTTGTACAGTACAGCATAGTTTTTAGACAGGCACTTTTAATTTGTAGTTTCTAATATTTTAATTTGTAGTTTCTAATATTTTAATTTGTAGTTTCTAATATTTTAATTTGTATAGTTTCTATTATACTTTTAATTTGTGCAGTTTCTAATAAATTTTTAATTTGTATAGTTTCTTATATACTTTTCATTTGTATAGTTTCTAAGTTTTAATTTGTATAGTTTCTTATATACTTCTCATTTGTATAGTTTCTTATATACTTTTCATTTGTATCAGTTCTAAGCAAGATGTCCCTTTCACGTCATATAAATATTGTATTGACGCAGGCATAAAAACATTTCAGCACAGTGGTAAAGGATGACTGAGGCCTCGGGTTCGAATCCAGGACTGGTTGAAAGCGTATAGAAGGCGACGAGGCACCGAGGCAGGAATCTCAAAATGTCCATATGCTTGAAAGGTACTGTAGACTTTTGTTAATTAAAAAAAAGGGGGTTTATTGGTTTTGAAATTTGGGGCATTTGGCCGCCAACTGAGTTGTTATGTTCTTGGCTTTCACTATGAAGAGTTCTGAAGTATTAAGCCCAACCGTTATCACTATATCCTTGGTGAGGATCCCGAGCTTAAATTAGTTACATATGCATTCATTGCACGGAATATGTCTTAAATTCACTTGTCTGGTAACTCTATATGCACAACATTATCGTCTACACCGGCGGTTCTTACCGGGGGGGGGGGGGGGGGGAACCCCAGAGAAAAAATAAGGAATGTCTTTAACAGGTGTGTGTATGCCCTTATTTGGATTTTTGCTACCCACAGATATTTCAAAAAGTCGTAAATGTCAATCAAAATGTAAAATTCCACTAAAAGTGACTGAATTAAGGTAGTAACAATGTCGGGAACTGTACGTCAAGTTGTTAGGATTCCGACGATGTTTGGATCTACGTATCTTTGTGAGGCTGCATTTTCTGCACTGGTTTGCTGGCAAGACCAAATACGCTGTGATCTCTCTGGCACGCGGCACGTTTTCAGGATCTGGTAGCTCAGAAGCAGTGTCAAAAATCTCACTAAATGTGTTCTCACTAAATATGTTGTGTATTAACGAGTTGCTTCTACAGACTCTTTTAAATAATTAAAGTCATACAGTAACGAATGGAAAACTAATTTCTCAATTTTCCTATCTAATTCAAGAGGAAATTATTTTAGAATTTTTAGATTTCGAATT
Source organism: Homarus gammarus (assembly GCA_958450375.1). Lineage (NCBI taxonomy): Eukaryota > Metazoa > Arthropoda > Malacostraca > Decapoda > Nephropidae > Homarus > Homarus gammarus. Next base: position 1,062,796 of record CAUDMG010001393.1, read on the forward strand.
ATATGTGGAGGAAGGAAGAGGGTGGAGATGAGGACCAACTGCTATAGGGGGCGCGACCCTAGAAACTCCTCCAGGAAACTGTCTATTTACGTCCATTTTCTTTGTTGCGATAAAAGAAAATGAAACTATATAGGGGAGAACGTCTTTGATTTTTATTATGGTTGTATGACATTCCAATTATTTATTTTATTTTATTTTATTTTATATTACTTTATCTTTTTCGACATTGATCGGCCTGTTGGCCGCTTGGGAAGTCGGTCACGTCTCTGTGAGACAATGTTGGCAATGTGGGCATGTACTAGCTCACTGTTACACACTGTTGACGAGCATGGGCGTCCGCAGGATATTTTCCGGGGGGGGGGGGGGTGCAAGAAAGCAAGACAAAACCTAACATATCAATTTATTCAAAACAGGTACCAGTATATATATCCATTAAACCAGGGGTTCTCAACCAGGGGGGAAGGGGGGGGGGGAATGTATATGTACTAATATGGAAAAAATAAAGGATTTTCAGTATTATATGCATATTATTTGGAATGCACTTTTTGAGGCAGACAATCTTGGAAAGGAGGGGGGAATGACATTCTGACATATGGTGAAAGGGGTGCATGGGGCAAACAAGGTTGAGTGACTTGGCTGGTGGCGTGGCGCTAGATATAAACCACTGCCAACAGTGCGTGACAGAGACGTGACCGATCGCCCGGGCGGCTAGCGAGCCGACCTTTTGGTGAAGAATATAAAGGAAAAGAGACGTGACCGATCGCCCAAGCGGCTAACAAGCCGATCAGTGGCGAAGAGGATAAAACGATTAAACAGTATGATCAAGTTTCAAGTACAATCGAGTTCCTTTCGAGTACTGTATCACTGAAATTATCATAGGGTAAGGGTTAAAAACTAACTAAAATAATTAATTTAATATCATTAATCCTGATAATTTGGTCATAGTTGATCATAGCTTGAACATTGTCTTTTTTCGTTCTGATTCAGTACAGTACTCAAAATTGACTTTTGGGCACGGCCACGTTTTATGACGTATGGTCGCACAAATTAAAAGTTATAACCAAGGAATATCACAAGGAACTATTATTCTTACGAGAGGTCATTCCCTATTAGTTGAGTGACTGTCTGAGAGGTGGCGAGGTTGGCTGGTGGCGTGGCGCTAGATATAAACATACACCAGTGTTGTTTATGAGAGTTAAGGTTTCATTTCTTCCCAAAAGACAGGAAAAGGTAAGTTCATAATTGTGTAGTTGATTCATAAGTCGTGGCGATTAAATTGCAGTTTAATTTATCATTTCACCACTTAACTTACTAGCTATTCAGGCGGCAGGTCTACTTCGTTGTGAACTGCACCTATCGAGTAATCCCCCTTCTTTTATAGTTGTTTCTTGTGTAATTTTATCTCTTCAAATGTACAAATAGAAAAGTAAGAGCGCTGTTTGTTTCCATTTCTATGTGAGATATAGTGGTCCGTCTGTAACTTTTCTCATTAATTAGAGTCGTAAATGTAGAGGACCCACCCGGCACCAGTATTTTGGTATTATTTTACGGTAAAGGTGTAGAAGAGGGTGACCACCAGAAGGAATGGTCTGAATTGGTTAAAAAATTTTCTACACCTTTACCTATTTTAATTGAGGTCAACCGGAGAATCTTAGGAATTTAGGTTAGGTTTGGTATAGTTCCAGAGTTTTGTGGCTATGTTAGGTTGATTAAGTTAGGTTAGGGAATATCAAAGTCATTCAAAGCATTAATAATTTGAGACAAAAACCAAGAGGGTCAACCAAACTCAACCTTATAAAAACATAACTTTAGAGCATTAGGTTGGTTGAATGTAGGTTAGGTTCTGTTGGGTCATTTCATGTTGTCAGAAATACTTTACTGTATATTTGAAATTGGTAACAGTTAAGGTATTTTAGTATTACTGTAAGTATAATCGCATATGTGTTTATTTCAGGATATGAGGCGGACGTTGGATGCAGATTACTATTTTTCTTGCTTAAAGTTCAAATTATGCCACATGAAACACATAAAGAAGAGTGTCATGAATCAGGGCTCCTGTCATTTTCTCATCCATATGTAGTAGGTAAGTTGATCTGTCACTGATGTATGACTGATAAAATGCTACAATTACTCTACAAGTTAGGTTAGGTGGAGGATGAGGTCTCTGAATAATAGCTACTGAGGTTATCTATGTTCCTGGTAGACAACTAATTAAGTGTAAAGTAACAGTAAATAGGCTATATTTTATTTTCAATATCTGCTTTATGCAAATACTGTATATCAGGTTTTTAATTATTTTAGATTAAGTTCATTTTGTATGTTGCCAGAGTTGTCTTAATTTTGCCTGATGAATTACACACTATACTGTATATTACAATGCTTAATATATATTAGTTATATACTGTACTGTATTTCTGTTTTTATCATAAAGGTTGCCAGTAAGGTCTGTAAGCTATAGTATTTACACTTACATGCACTCTACTGTACAGTGGTCCCTCGGTTAACGAACTCAATCCGTTCCAGCAGGTTGTTCGTTAACCGAAACCATTGTTTCAATGGGTTTTGGGTAATTGGTTCCAGCTCACCGAAAATTTCCTAAATTCAACAAAAATGGTAGAAAAGTTCACTTACTTTGAGGTGTGTTTGTAGAAGGCTCCTGGATGATGATGATGATGATGGGAATTAGAATGGGGGTGGAGGAGAAGGAAGAAGAGAAGGCATTGGGGTGGAAGAGAAGTCACCCCATGGCACCATTTCACCCATAAAATTTTAGTTCTCTTGGTGTATTTCAAGATTATTTTCTTTAAATCAACACTGCACTGCATTATATATTGTCAATATGTAAAATATATTTCAAAATGACCAATAATTTGCTTGGAAACACAGAAAAAAAGCGTTTAGTTGAAGAGAGTCTCAAACAAGATGTTACCTCCAGCGAAAACAGAGAGAGACTAACTCCTGTTTGCTGTGTTAAGAGGCTGGATGCCGTGCATTAAACTAGTCACATTACCTTCAATTATGTTCAATAATTGTTAAAATGACTAAAAAATTGAATATTAAACTTTTAAAATTATTGAATAGTATAAACTTCTTGATATTTACTAAAATAGTAAGGAATTTAAGCCCTATAACCGATTAATGTATTGGCGGACTGATACTAAAGCTGGTTGCCCGGCCAATGCAAGCGAAAATATGTTGAGGTCGGTTCGTAAGAAATTCGTTAACCGAATTTTTGTTCGTTAACCGAATTGAAGATTCTTATGGAAGGCAGTTCGTTAACCGAAATTTCGTTAACCGAGGGATCACTATACTGTACTTCCATCTCAGACAATTTAATGTTTTAAGGGTCATCATTATATGGTTAAATAATAGCAACTGGAACAGTTCAAACATTGCCAAAAGAAAAAGGAAGGAAAATAAAAAGCAAAGAAGTAAAATAAAGAGTGAAATCAAGAAGAGAAAAAAAATTGGAAGGATGAGTGAACTAAAATTTGTTTAAAGAAACAATATGTGCTCAAGTGTTTCTCGATCTGGGTTTGTAAGCATGTTATTTCCATTAATAAAAATTTATTTTGACACAAGACATTTAAAAAGATTATTTTCACCCATTAAAATTAATGATAAATAAAACTGGAGGAACAGTGTTAGTGAAGACGCTGGGGACATGAGGCAGGGACGTGTCACCAGGATTAAGGCTAGAGTGTTTCCTAGACAGCAACACACTGGCATTACTCAGTTATAAAGTATAAATCGTTATGGATCACCATTTAAGGCTCCCAGTTTTCTTCTGTTCCATTGTGTAAAGTCCCTTTCCTATATCATTTCTTATAATGTTAAGAACTAACATCACAAATTAAGAAACAATTGTGATATACAGGGAGACTCACTCGTGTCTAATATCACAACAATAATACTGACTCTTTTAGTAGATAATAACTCAGATACTACACTCAACAATAGGTTTATGTCATAAAGAAAACAATTATAATACAATTAACCTGGTCCTTCATGATGTATCCTCTCCATAACACTGCTGTAATTCCTTAAATATAGGTCATACTTATTGGATATACGATACTGACCTTGACAGAATGAGAGAGAGAGCGCATGTAGAATTATTAAGTGTGAGACATTCCGATTTTTCTTTGGTAAAATTACAAATCGATACTTTTTTACTGTGAAACGTGGACAAGATAAATCTCAGTAAAACCACACAGAAAAGGGAAACACTGGAGCACCTGAACTTTCATCTTTAATCAAGACATCTTCAGAGGCAAAACTGAATATTCTTAGGAGCATTCAATGAAGATATAATTAACGGTGAAGAGCGACTCTTCGTAGTTAACATACGGCCCATTTTGAGCTAGATGAGAATGCCCTTAAGCACGCTCTGTGAAGGTGAATTTTAACGCCTCATGTGAAGAGCTTACAAGAGTCCCCTTGGCGTTGAGAGATTCATCCTTCCACTCCACCTGGTACTTCTGCAGCAACTGAAACACAGAGAAGAGCAGAACTGTAGTAGAAAGAAATGTTAAACTGTGTGGAAAGTGTCGCTTGTGTGGACAGATCATTGGCTCTATATATTCAGGGCCTCAGAACAACATCTGGTTGACCATAGCAGTAAACCAGATGATAGATATTTAAAATACTAATACTTATAATAATAATGATAATAATAATAATAATAGTTGTGATTTGGGTTGGTGTGTCCTACATGCAGTTTTACATATTATGTAAAAGGAGTGTGGCGGTCGAGTGGATACAGTGCTTGTCTCCTGCTCCATGGGCCGGTGGTTTGATCCCGAGCAATCTCAGTTCATCCAACTGTAAATGGGCACAGTACCTAAGTTTACAACTTGGGGAAGTGACTGCAGTCTAGTTCAGTACTGGCCATGCTGCCCCCTTGTGTACTGAAGGCTTAGTACCGTACAGCGTGCTGTATAACACTGTGGACATTGTCATACTGATGATACCCACTTTCAGTTTTTAATGTTAAAAAGCATTTTTCCAGTCCTGTGATATTTTGAACAGTTGTTGCAGATTTTTCATCAGGAATGAAGCTCTATCACTTAGTCATGTTTCCTTCACTACCACACTACTGAAAGAGAGTAAATTTATCAGAGAAGTTTATGCTCTCCACGACATCAACTTTTGTTGTGACTAAGACTGTGCTCGGTCAGGTGTTGGATGATTGTGTCCCTCAGAATTTTCGCAAAGAGTTTACATATATGTGACATAGGCTGATGGGCCTTAGTTATTTTGCTTCAGTTTTCTGTTCTTGTATACAGTATTGGGGTGATATTAGCTGACTTCCAGTCCTCATGCAATTTTCCTTGATCTAGACATTTTTCTGAAGTGCTAATAGCATTTGCCTCCTCCTTTATCACCTTAACCCATGTTCCATCTGAAGCTTTGACTTATTTCAGAATAGTGATATAGGCAGCGGTCATCATCATAGTTGAGGTTGAACAATTGCATGAAACTTATTACTTAATCTTTTAAACAAAAATTAAATGTTGATGATTAGTATTTTTCTCAGAGTAAGCCTTATTTTCAATTAGTTATTTCAAAATTGTTTGTTACTACACGAACCTACCCAACAGAACAGTACATGAACTTACCATACAGATCGATCCCTATATAGAACTTATCCTCCAGACCATTTCATAAAACTTACCCTACAGAGGAAAATGTTCATCTCCTGCTCAGCTATCCTTCGTCCAATACACATCCTGGTGCCGAACCCAAAAGGAAGGGAGGCGTAACGGTGATAGTTCTTGCCCTGGTCCCTCAACCACCGCTCAGGTTGGAACTGGGAAGCTTGGGGGAAATATTTCTCATTCATTCCCATAGGCTGCAAGATGACGGCCACGTTGAACTGCAAGATGGTGCGGATCATAGAGGATATGAAGGTGTTGAAAGTTCAAGAATATAGTTTAGGATATAATATGAAAGACTTGTAAGAGGATGTTAAGCAGCTAAGACCCTAAATTGCTTCCTCATCTTGATAATCTTGTTCTCGTTACCAACACAGGTCTGCCAATCCCTAAGAGCTAAAGGAACCCCGATCTTACCGAGGAAATAGTAAAAACAGGGAAAGTAATAGTTGGAGAAGAATGTGAAACGGTGGCGGGAAGGACAATACAGATGACGTTGAATAGATCCATCCCTTTCCTAGGTAACATTTTGTTTTATCCTGCTCCTCCCAATGACCTCTCCCACTGTCTGAAGCTAACTGACCACTACACACTCTCTCTCTCTCTCTCTCTCTCTCTCTCTCTCTCTCTCTCCTTACACTCAACTCTGTCTCTTGTTTTATTCCTCTTTCAATATCTCTTTCTGTCTTGCTCTCTCTTTCCTCTCTCACTCTGTCCATTTGTCTCTTTGTCTTTCCATTTGTTCATGTTTCCACTCATCTTATTTACTCTTTATTTAGATGTCATTGCTTACCCCTTCAGGCACCAAGTATCCTGAGAGCACAATGTCCTTCACTGCACTTCGTAAAAGGAATGTAGAGACAGGAATAAGTCTGAAAAACACACGAAAAGAATAATAATCGAATCACCTCCACAATTATTCCCCCCCCCCCCCCCCTCCCCCAGTTTATTTAGCCTGCAAATTACATAACCTAACGCTACCTTTTGGGTGCCGGGTTGGATTAGGTTAGGTTAAGTTGGAAAAGGTTAGGTTGGATTGGGTCAAGTTCTGTTAGGTTAAGTTAGATTAGATTATGTTGACTTATTTTAGGTTAATGTTATGATGGTTAAGCTTGAGTTGAAATAAGCTGGGGTTAATTTTCAGGTGATCTAAAGATTAAATACACAACTGACTGCTACTCATTCTTCCTGGGGTAAGTCTTAGAAACCGGCTTACACTTATCATCCTACTCTGACCTTAATTAATAGCATGACCAAAATACCTGTGTTCCAGAGTTTTAGACACAATGAAACAGCAAACTGTCTTACTTAAGCTTAAACACAAAAATAATCCATGACTGGTATCGAAATACTTTCACTTACCTCCTGAATAAAATAACAAATTAATTATTGCCTACCCGTATGTACCCACAGTCGTCTCTCTCCTGCACTTATACCTGGTACAGTGGGGGTGCATTTTGTGAGCTGTGGCAACTCTGTGGAATGCTTATCTACTGTAGTATTCTTATCCTGGCTGCTATTGGGAGGTTCTTTAGGGCTATTCTGGGAGTTTTAGTGTGATGTAAACAAACACACTGCTGCCACATTTCACAAAGTGTATCAGCCACTGTACCATGAATAAGAACAGGTGACTTGCCTAGTCAAGAACCTCCTACCCTAAAATTGTCATTTTATAGTTTCCTTATCTTAGTTTCCTTGACGGCAACCTACAGTACATATATTATGTTATTTTAATCACAGGTCCCTCACCTAGATCTTCCTCGACAAATGTGTTGATGTAATTTAACTTATTTCTTGTTTCTGTTACTGGTAGGATCCTGTGGTATTCTTAGCCCACCCAGCTGTAAGTGGGTGCTTAACTATATGGAAGGCGTAGTACACAGTGTACTAAGCTGAACCCACACTGTCTCTAATGGGCAGTCATACACTGGCACTTTCATCTTAACCCTTTATGGACGATTCCTTCAACTGTAGCATTTTGATTGTTTTTCTGCCTGTTTTTCAGTGATCAGGCATGGTTTTATGGGTGCTTAGCTAGCTTGGTAACAGATGTAAAAGTGGTCGCACTTTCTAAAATCTTAAACAATTACAGTACTGTAAGTGAGTAATTACCTGTCACCTTCTCACACATTGTGTTCTCTCACATCAAATATACTAAAAATATCAATTGTACTGTAATATGATAGGTGGTTATAAATAATCTTACCTGTGAATAAAGTATTGAGAAGCTGACAGAAAAGTGCTGATCGTTGTCCTTAGGTAACCTTACGGCAAGGGTTGTAAGGAAAGCCTTGTTATTTATATACTGTATATAAATTAAGTGTTTCAGTATTGCCACAAGTGAATTAAAACCATCTACATAATCACTAATTATTTCCCTCTGAAGTTCCTTGAAGGCTTGAGATAATTGTCCCTTAATTCTTGGCTTTGTTTCCAATAAGATGCCTTAAATAATCACTAGATCTAAAACCTGAACTTCTTGATGGATGTATTGAAGGAACTTGCCCTAATTCTCATTTTATTTCTTACCCTAAATTAACTTAATTCAACCAAGAGCTCTTTAAGATCACATGAAGATTAGCCCCTCGTATATTTCACCTTAAGATTAATCACCTTCGTTCTAATCTAACCTAATACTAACACAACCTCCCCCCCTCCCCATAGAAAGCATTAGGGTGGTTAATCTTCAGGTGAATAAGTTTGGGGTTAATCTTCAGTTGATTCGTTGGTTACCTTAGAGATTCCTTGATGGTTGCCTTGAGGTAAGTGAGTCTGGCCAGATGGTGTTGGGTGAGGGTGGAACAGGATTTACCCACCACCTCGTCCAGCTCTTGGTGGACTTTCAGTTGAATGTCTGGGTTGGTGGCCAAGTAATAGAGTGTGTTGCTGACTGTGTTGGAGGTCTGAGGGAGAGCAGTAGGAGGTAGTGATTAAATGTTTTTTTTTTTTGTAATTGGTATCAAATGACATGTTTGAATAGTTAGCTAGATTTTTGAGAGTTTTTGGGTGTGTTCAATTATATCGATTAACAATTTTTAATAATTTGTTGGGTGTAATAAGGAGTTAGTTGATTGTGTTGCAAATTAGTTGAGTTTGATGGGTCAATCTATTTATTATGTTGTGTGAACTGAGCTTATTGATGAGTTAATCAGTTAGTTATTTCTGAGTTAGAGAAGGCTATGTACAGAGACAACGTGCGGTATTTTATGACTAATTGGATAATATCACGGGTACAAAGCTGTCTCGCTTGTGTGTGCGTCCACCGATCAGACAAACACCTGTGAGAGTTCAATGGTTAACAGCACCATCAGGAGACTCACATTGTCAATAGCAGCAATGGTGAAGTCCATGAGGAAGGCATAAACATCAGTCCTCTTGAGGCCAGGAGTCAGTAGCAACTTGGTCAGCAGACTCACCTCCTCCATGTTACTACTGATGTTCTCCCTCTCTATAGTTGTCAAGGTCTTGTTTATGGCCTCTTCAGCAAACCTAAGGACACACATACATACATACATACTGTACATATATATATACTGTATATATATATATATATATATATATATATATATATATATATATACACAAAAGCAATACCTCACTAGTTGGGAATCGAACTCTGGGCCTCTGCGTGTGACCAGGGATCGCTACTACCACGCCCGTTCATCGTGCTTGTTAAGCACCGTGAACCCTCTCCCGCCTGACCCCGCTTCGCTCTCTTGGCTCGGCGCAGACTCCAAGTGCCTCCCCACCCTCCTCCTCCTCTCCCGCCCTCCTTTGCTCCCACCCTCCTCCTCTGCTCCCGCCACATTCCTCCCTTCCCACCATCCGCCTCCTCTGCTTCACTACCCACCACACACTCGCTCTACCACCTCCGCCCATCGGTGAGTACCAATACAAACTTAGTAGTTGTACTGTACTGTATATGTATGCACTATTTTTTATAGAAATGGCAATGATTTTCTGTATATGTAATGTATTTCATGGGGTAAAGGGAGACTCAGGAACGTAACTCCTGTATTTTATCTATTTCTTATGGGGAAAATTGACCAGCTTAACGTTGTTTTGCATAACCTTGCATTTTTAGGAACGTAACCCCGACATTAAGCGAGGACTCCCTGTACACACACACACACACACACACACACACACACACACACAGGGGGTCCCTGGGTTACGAAAGGGTTCCGTTCCTGAGGATGTTCTTAAGTCTGAAATGTAAGTAAGTCGGAACGCATGCTATGTGCATACTGTACTTAAAGAACAATTTTTAAAATCCTACTATATCTTAGCCTAAGTCATTATATACATCTAAAATTACTTAATTTAAGAAAAAAAGAAGAAATATAATGACAAAATACAGTAAATGAAAGTAAAAATATAAGTCAAGTACTGTAAATAAATTACTGTAAATTTAAGTTCAGCCTCGTTCGTATCAGCAGGCATTCGTAAGTCGGGGACCCCCTGTATATATGCATCTTTATGTTACAACCAAGCTGTGTAATCAGTTATTTCATTGAATATTTTGTGAGATCCCAATGAATAAAATCTAACCTTACCTAACTTAATATGCCTGAAAGTTTCAACAGTCAAGTTATTTGATAGTAACGCAATGTTTCAAATAATTTCATTCCGCACCTATGCAAAGAATAACTTTACCAATTGTTATCTTTATTGGTCAAAAACTGTAGTTGTGTACAGAGGGGCCCACTTTTAGGTGGGGGTCACCCTTACCCTTAATTTAGACATTCCTGAGTTTTCTTGGGGTTATTTAAATATGCATAAAAATGTCACTTTTCTATTTCAAAAGTGTGGTCATGCGCAATAAAGGCGCTGAGAAACACAAGTGTTTTAGTGAAGAGGGTTCCTCCCTTTATTATGAAGGGGCAACCACTGCGGCCAAGAACCGAAAATTCCACCTTAACAGCACTTCTGGGGAGCTATGACAAGTGATGCAGTGTAGTGATTCTCATAGGATTACACAATAAATATTCCTCATAAGTGAAGATACAGTATAAGAATGCATGCAGCACTACTTACAGTAACTGGTATTAAGTGAATTTGTCTGACTCAACTAGTCCATGTTAGGTTTCTTGTATGGTTACTTCTATTTTGTTTCTGATTTTTAGCATTTTTATTGTTATTTACCTGTTTAATAATGGTGTATGGGTTATATTATGAACATTCTAATTTATTGTAAGGTTTTTAAATAACTGGGTTGGATACGAGGGTTTTTTATGTTCCGTAAATACTGGTGAAGGTGGGGGTTTTCTTTGAGCTGGGAGGTCAGCAGGGAGTGTTAGCAGTTTGTTTGGGTGCTCCTAACACTTTCCCCACTCTCCTGGTCATCCTATCAAAATTTCACACACTCGACTTTCCTGGGGTGCATGCACGTCTATGATAAATTTGATCTCTAGCTTCAAAACTGTTGCTATATATGCATGAATAGACATACAAACAAACAAATGAACACTGTGCATGTAAGTAAATTCTCAGAAGCACATACAGTTGCTGCATTTGAAGTACAGTGACCCCTCGTTTAACGAACGCCTCGGTTAACGAAATTTCGGTTAACGAACTGCCTTCCATAAGGATCTTCAATTCGGTTAACGAATTTCTTACGAACCGACCTCAACATGTTTTCGCTTGCACTGACCGGGCAACCAGCTTTAGTTTCAGTCCGCCAATACATTAATCGGTTCTAGGGCTTAAATTCCTTACTATTTTGGGAAATATCAAGAAGTTTATACTATTCAATAATTTTAAAAGTTTAATATTCAATTTTTTAGTCATTTTAACAATTATTGAACATAATTGAAGGTAAAGTGACTAGTTTAATGCACGGCATCCAGCCTCTTAACACAGCAAACAGGCGTTAGTCTCTCTCTGTTTTCATTGGAGGTAACATCTTGCTCGAGACTCTCTTCAACTAAACACTTTTTTTCTGTGTTTCCAAGCAAATTATTGGTCATTTTGAAATATATTTTACATATTGACAATATATAATGCAGTGCAGTGTGATTTAAAGAAAATAATCTTGAAATACACCAAGAGAACTAAAATTTTATGGGTGAAATGGTGCCATGGGGTGACTTCTCTTCCACCCCAATGCCTTCTCTTCTTCCTTCTCCTCCACCCCCATTCTAATTCCTATCATCATCATCATCATCCAGGAGCCTTCTACATACACATCTCAAAGTAAGTGAACTTTTCTACCATTTTTGTTGAATTTAGGCAATTTTCGGTGAGCTGGAACCAATTACCCAAAAACCCATTGAAACAATGGTTTCGGTTAACGAACTTTTCGGTTAACGAACGACCTTCTGGAACGGATTGAGTTCGTTAACCGAGGGGTCACTGTATTATGCAGAATGTATTTACCACCTGCAAGTGTTAACTTTCTCTAAAGTTTACAGTAGTTTGAATAATAACTTGCAATCACTAAGTTTTGTTTGTCATTGAAACTCAAAACTTCATGTAATAAGTCACATCTAAAATAATCCTCAAATTTCTTTGTTATCTTTACTTTTCCTGTATACTTTTGGTTCAAAGGTCCGCTTCCACTCTGCGATCAAAAACATCACCATCACTCTTGTGAAACAACTCAGCAAATTAAGAACTTTGAATTTAAAAGAAATTTTAATTTTGATTAATTTCTCTTAAAGAAGAAAAGTTACATGATAGAAAATGGAATGAACAAAAAGGTACAGTGTGACAATTTATAACTCTATGAGCCTTCCATCTTGTCTCTCCCCTTTTCTGATGCACCAAACACTGTAAAGAGAAAAAAAATACTCACTGCTGGATTACTTCATGGGCCTTTTTCAACCTTTTGTAGGTTGGGGTAGAAAACCAATGCCAGATCCTCAAAATGAAGTTGAATTGGTCCTGTACTGTAATCTGCAGGACAGTTTGAATTGCATCCATCAGTTCCTTGCCCTCTGTCGTCTCCTCCATGCATCCTATCCATTTATCAAATGATATCAACGATGTACCTGATGAAATGAGGAGAGAGAAAGAGGTTTAAATATTTGTAGAATATGGTATATATTTAGGGAAGCTATAAACAGAAGAAGAGTTACGCTAACCTGATTTTCCATACCTTCCACAAAGCATTTGTTGAGCTCTTGAAGAAAATTAGCTGGGGCTTCATGCTTCTCATTCAGTAGACCCGACAACCTAAAGAGAGAGAATAATACTTTTAAGTGTATTGAAGAGAATTACACATCACCTATTTCAACTAACCTATGATCCACACATTACTCACAACTTCCTACCTTTATTTTAATGATGCATTCCTTAGTCTCGCCCCCCTTCCTTCCATTTCAACTACAAAGACTACACTGTATCTCCTAATTTCGTCTCTCTACATGCCTACACCTAACTTACTATCGCTCCTTCAACTATTCAAATTATACCTTGTTTCTCCATTTCAAGTCTCCATCCTATTATGTGTAGCTTCTTCCCTGGCTGTCATCCATAACTCTTACCTCTCCACAAATTTTTTGGCCAGCTGGTCCATTTGGGGAAGGTGGTAGTGGAGGACATTCATCTTCATAACGTGAGGCTGGACGAGTCGTCTCACCCTCCACCATTGTTCTCCGTTGCTGGTCATTATCAAGAAGTAGATGAAGTTAATGTCACCCCACGTGGACAATTCCAAAACTTAATAAAAATCGAGGTTCCGGGCAGAACTAAGTTCCGGTGCATCCCTACATAGGTTGCCGTTAGGATACGAGAACAACACATAATAAGTGAAGTATCCATTTACAGCTGGGTGGACTGGGAGTGCCCCAGGATTGAATCAGTGACCCTTATGTATATATAATTGTACCTATAAGTGATGGGTTTTGAGGGGAGGAGGGAGGTTAGACCTCCATGATGTTGGTGGTATTAATGAAAGGGTTATTGCAACATACATTGAAGAAATCCATTTTCGAAACTTTAATTATTGTAAAACGTGTCTGAAACTCCAAGTTTCTTCAAATAAACTGTGACCGCCAAACAGGCCACAACCTCAAGTGTACAGTCTCTCCTTTTGTTCATTACAGATTACAAAATAAATGGACAGGCTTGTTAGGTTAGGTAAGAAAGATTAGCTTAAAGATTAAATTCATTCATCTGTCTTTTAGTGTAGTGGATGGTTCTTTTCGAATCTTGATAAAAACCATTACAGCAAAATCTTCAGACTATTTTTGGCCAGAGGCAACACTAAAATATTCTGAGGCAAAGGACACAGTTTACGGATCAGCTGAAGATTAGACTTCGAGGGTTAGATTAGCATTAGGGTGTTTAATCATCTGGTGACTTAAGCTTAGGTGTCTAATCTTCTGGTGATCCCAATCTCACTGATTATTGATTATTATTGTCAATTCACCTAAATGGAAATGTTAGCTTCTTCACGTAAATCAACTTAATGTGAGATTCTACAAGAGTGTATTGTTACTACACAGAGAGAGAGAGAGAGAGAGCTGTACTTACTCGACTAACGGCCCTAGCTCCTCAGGTACAAACTTGTTCTTGTCAGAATTCCTGAGTAGGCGTAAAGCTTCTAATGGCGGCTTTACAGGGTTTTTGGCAGCCTGGTTTAGGAGATGTGACACCTCATCTGCGTCAGTGATGAACACCATGGGAGGCTGGTGAGGGAGGTCCACTCGGAAGATAGGGCCATACTGCTCACACAAAGCTTCCCAGATCGTGTTGTGATGACCTGCTACAAATACTGAAAAGTTGTTTCCGTGTTTAGTTTCCAAGAGAAATATATCGAAATGCTGTATATCTGTGTTTATAGTTCTTAAGAGTTCGAGGGTCAGGTTTGGTTAGGCTGGAGTAGGTCTGGTTAGGTTGGGCTGCTTTGCATTGGATTGAGCTTGCGTTAGTTTAGATGTGTTTTAGTTTAGGATACTTTAACTTGGATTGTATTATTTTAGCTTGTTAGGTTAAAGTTGGTTAGGTTAGACAAAGTTGCATTATATGAAATGTTGGTTAGGCTGTGTTTTGATGGGGTAAGCTAGGTTATGGTTGGTATTGTTAAATAATGTTAAGTGAAGCCAAGTTTGGTTGAATAACATTTAATTGGGTTGGGCTAGGTTGGGTTAAATTATACTAAGTTATGTTGGGTTGGGCTATGTAAGTTCAGGTGTAATAATTTGGGTTGCATTAGGTTAACTTAGGGTGGGGTCAGTTAGATTATACTAGGTTAAGTTTGGTTAGGTCAAGTTAGGTTAGGTTTGGTTAAATTAAACTAGGCTGAGCTGGATTAGGTTAATTTAAATTATGTTAAAATAGACTGTCAGACCAATAAACCATTGTAATATAGAACCACACCCAGAGGCACAAAAAATAAAAACAATGACAAAATGTAGACACTAACATCTGTGACGGTGCATTGCTGGCAGGGACCTTAACACAGGCCACCGTCTGGGGCCCGGGATTTGGGAGGCAGGGAGCGGTCGTACCTGTGTCATTGCTGATGTTGCTTCTGCTGCTCCTCGAGCCTGCAGAGCCGTTGCTGCTAGACATAACCTGGGGTGTAGTCCAGTCAACAGAAGCTTACCACAACCTCTTATGGATGTCATGATCAAAAGCTGAAACATTGCAAGCATATTCAATAGCTGGTTTTGATTCTATATTGGTAATTCATAACATGTACAGTTAAACACCTATCCTAACTTAACAGGTGCACAGTATCTTAGAATATTAGAGAGAGTGCTGCTATCTACTGCTCACACCTTAACCTTCCCTTCGCCACAAAGAGTCATTTTGGTTTAGGAAAGATACCCTATACACACAAGCAATGTTGTCAAAGTCTAGTTTTATGCCCACCCAGATATTGAGGTGCTTGAGTGGCCTACAAAAGGATGTGGTATAAATCCTATTGAAAATCTTAGGGTCAGTGTGAGTAGGGAATGGAAAGCGGATGTTAGTAACCGATAAGCAGTTGAATAAACATCACGGGAAGTGTGGAAGAGATTCTGACAGAGGCCAGAAGTATTCATGAACCTGATCTAGTCAATGCCAAGGAGGGTAAATGTTGATTGATGCTGGGAGGGGAAGAATCCTATTACAGTAATATATTGTATATAGTGTCATCTACCTGGATTGTTTCAATGATTTCTATATCCTATAAATGATAACATAAGTATGCAAAAAGCAGAGTACAATTACAGTACGTAATCAAGTGACATTACAATTACTGTGTTCCTCTAGATTCTTTGCTCACCGTTCTATGCAACAAGCATAGAATTAATTATGAAACAGCATTTGTTATACATATTGCAAAGCTAAGAAGCTACATGTTCTTTGTATAACTCCTATAACAGATATTATGAAGAGCATTCAATATAAATGTATAATATGTTTATGCTACTATAATTCTGATATCCTACAGCAAATATTATCCAGTATTGGACATAGTAGACATCCAAAGATTCCCGACACTGTGAAGATAAATCTCATACCAGCGAAGTTCCATAGTAACTGTCTCAATTATATTTTCAGAGTAGATATACTAGGCATTTAGCTCCTCTTAGTACCTGTAGATTATTGGCATCTCTCTCTTCTGACAATAAACATCGTATGTGTATGCTTTAGATACTCTGTTACCAATATCTGCTTTGATAACGTTGAAGGTTTACGGAAAAGTAATAAAAAAAAGTGAATCAAAAGAGGCGGGGTTGATGACCAGAGCAGTGTGGCTAGTAGTACATAATGGCAAGTGAGGTGAATATTATATTTTATTTATCTAGTGTGACCACTCCAGATGATTCATAAAACTTATTGATATAAAAAATTGAGAGTTGAAAAGGGAGAGTTTAAAAAATAAGAGAGTGGAAAGGTTGAACCACAGCACGGTAAGGGATGGCAGGGAAGGAGGCATAGGAGAAGTCTACAGCCAACCTCAAACAATGTGCATAAGTCTGGTGATAAGGTAACCAAGGCTGACTATGTGTTGATGTCGTGTACATAAACAGAAGAATAAAACAGTATAGTGCTACAGTGTATTGCTGTATTGGGAAGGATAGAGTGATAGTAATACAAAATGGTAACAATGTACGAAGCATGAGAAATGGTAAATGATAAGTGATGTGTGTTTCTGAAAGACCTTGATGTGTACAGTATAAAGGTTGTTGGGTTCTTACTCACACACTTGGTACCTTTAAGCGATTTTGGATCTAACTTTAGATTGTCAGCTTAATGATGTGGTATAATACACATACAGTATTGTATTTATGTACAGCATATGACTCTTGAGAAAAATAAATCTCACCTTTCAAACAACAATTGAGACCCACTCGTGGACCCTGACTATCCAACACTGCCACTGTTGCCTTGGTGACCATACCCTCTGCGTGTCAACAGTGTTGTCTAACCTCTTCAGTTTATATCTTATCTCAACCCTCTAAATTATCCTTGAAATATTTTACACACAATCATTTTTTCCTTAGATATGAATTAGATTATGTAAGGGATTTATTTTCTGATATTCTAGAAAATAATTTACACTAAAACCCACTGCATCATTAAATCTTACTATTATATTTACCTGGTCGTGTCTCAGAAGGTCGGAAACTCTACCTCAACTAAATGTAAACTACAATAGTTCTCCATGAAATATGATTCATTTTACGTGTGTCCTTCAAAGAAACAAAATTTTAACGTGAGTTGGGTTCTTGCCTGTCTATGTGACACTTGCAAATCAGTACGCACATAGTATAAAACAAATGCATTGGCTACATACATACATATGTATATTTCATACATACATACATACATACATGTTGGGACCATGGATGATGTAGTAATATGTCTGGTTGTATGTACACTGGAGAGGTGTAAACTGTGTAGTAGCCCCAAGTAATCTGGTAGTTTCTGTAGGTGCTGTTCTCTTTTCTTACCTTGTCAGTACTTCTTTATTCTCTATTTTTTTGTTAAGTGTACAGGGGAAGTCAAACACTTGGTGCATAAATACAGGACTCTCTTCTAGGAATTGGTTATACAGGGGTACAAGCAGGAACTCTTATGCTAATTGCCACCCCCGTTCAAGTCCCTTCCACACCGTCAATCCATGATAAAATAATAATAATTAACGGTTTATTGAAAAAGTTTGCAGCCCGAAGGCTGAAAATATACATTGGACATAAATGACTTATTACATACATTGGTGGTTTAACAAAAGCCTTCATTAGAGAAAGGTAAAGGAACATACAGTGAACATACAGATTAATGTAGGATTGTACGTGTTGAACAGCAAATACGTAGTGTAGTAACACCCTCCCAGACGGTGTTAGGAGGAACCTGACGTGGTGTAGTAATTCCCTCGCAGATGGTGTTATGAGGGACCACGTGGTGTAGTAATTCCCTCACAGATGGTGTTATGGGGGACCTCACGTGGTGTAATTACCTCACAGATGGTGTTATGAGGGTCCTCACGTGGTGTAGTAATTCCCTCACAGATGGTGTTATTAGGGACCTGACGTGGTGTAGTAATTCCCTCACAGATGGTGTTATGAGGGACCTGACGTGGTGTAGTAATTCCCTCACAGATGGTGTTATGAGGGGGCCTCACGTGGTGTAGTAATTCCTTCACAGATGGTGTTATGAGGGTCCTCACATGGTGTAGTAATTCCCTCACAGATGGTGTGATGAGGGACTTGACGTGGTGTAGCAATTCCCTCACATATGGTGTTATGAGGGACATGTGGTGTAGTAATTCCCTCACAGATGGTGTTATATGAGTGAGGTTTGGTCCCAGGCCTTCCTATCGTAGACGGATTAACACATCGCTGGTTATCACGGGCCGTTATCACTGGGTATCTGGGACCTCACTGTGTGAAGGTTATCTTGAGTACGACTGTTACTGTTGAGTTGTTCTCACTGACTTAAGCACTGTTCACCACTGTTCACCTCTGTTTAACTTCTGGCGAGAACTTGTTGATATTCCGGTGGGGAGGAGGGTTCAGGGGAAGGGGTTGGTATGGGCCAACTTAACAGTTGACCTGGCTGCTCCGAGAGGAGCGCCAAGTACGTCTTGACCCTTCGGTGGTCAAGGATGGTCAGAAGTGACGTGTGCTGAAACTACACCCTAATTAAGTGGTGTGATTTTGGGTATGTGATTACACCTGGCTGTCTTCAGGAGATGGAAGGAAGTCAAATCCTGACATTACAACTCCAGATCGGAACCCTCGACTAAATAATGCCATCTGAGGTGCTATAAACTTCATTTTAGTCACCCCTTGCCTGCCTATAGTATAAGCTAGGCAACTGCAGACTTTCTAATCTCTCTGGGTAACTGAAGTGCCATAGTTTGGTGGCCCTCCTTTGGACATTTTCAATCAACTGACAGAGTCTAGCATATCTCAGAAACCAGAGAGGGTGACAGTACTCCAAACAGGGAAGCACCTCACTCTAGAAGAGCATTAAGAGGGACAGAGTCTACATATCTGAATGACCTTCTTGTAAGACCTTCTAGTTTAGTTGTTTGATTCATCTTCTTCTCACAATGCCCAGAGAACTTCAGTTCATTGTCAACGTACACACCCAGGCCTTTTTCACATTTGGTCACTTTTAATGCTATTTCTTCATCCTGTTGGGAAAGGTGCTACAGTACGCCTCCTTGCCATTGGTACGACCGAGGTGCACCCTCTTACATTTTGCAACATTGAATCTCAGCAGTCATTCTTTCGACCATCCTTGAAGGTGACAGAGATCTTTCTATAGCTCTACACAGTCCGTTCTTAATTTCCCTGAATAACTTTGCATCATCCACAAACATTTGTATGGAGATGAGTATACAGTAGTTTCTGGCATGTCATTTATGAGACAAACAAAACAACAAAAGACCCAGTACACTTCCCTGTGGTACCCCACTTGTCATGGGTACACCTGAGAATTTTGTGCTATTAATCATCTCACACTGCGTGCAGTCATGAAGAAAGTCTCTGATTCATCTAAGGATACTTCCCCAAATCCTGTACCCTTCCAGTTTAATTCTCAAACTTTCATGGGGTACACTGTCGAAAGCCTTGGAAAAGTCCAGATATATACGAGTATGTTGTTAATATTGCCACAGTGTTCCAGCACCTTGAGTAATTGTGTCAGGCGGGAGAGTTCCGGCATAAAACAGTGTTGGCAGTCCTTTACAAGGTTGTTTTGTAGTAGGTGTTCCATCATGGCATCTTTTATAATGCTCTCTAGTGCCTATCACACTATGCTGGTCAGGCTCACTGGCCAATAATTACTCCTGGGGTGGCAATCGCCTTGCTATAAATATAGGACTCAAAAAGCCATTTTCCAGTCACTGGGGACCTTTTGTTCATCAAGACATCTACAGAACAGGATCTTAAGGGGGTTAGCAAGCTTGTTGCTCAACTCTCTTATATGCACAATATCAGAGTCAGGGCTGTTTTAGCAGCCAGGCCGAGTCTGTTTGGCCCTGCCACTCCCCCTGCTATACCCCAACGCCCTACCAGCCTTACTACACCAGGATCGATTCAGCAAAACATTCTAGTGATTAGTGAACGATTGATTACGGAGCAGTGCAATAAGTGATTACCATACAGTGCTCGATAGTGCACCCCAAGGAAAAGTCAGACAGTGGGCACTTTATCGGTCCCCTTTAAAGTGCCAGTGACAAGGACCACCGCGGTGTTTACATATATCGTGAAAACTGTGTCGGCGACCCCAAGCACCAGGGACAAAGACCCACGGTCTTTACGACTGACAAATACTAACAGATGTCTACCAGTGTCAGTGTCCCTCAAAGTGCCGCCAGTGACAAACACTTCCGTCCGCCCACAACAGATTTCAACAGATGGCCACCAATCACTTACTCCCGACGCACTCTGTACCATCTAAAGCGTGGGAACGGTTATCCTGATGGCAGTGTTATCGCGCTACTCAAGTCACTAAACCTATTCCACGCGCGGAGCCGTAGACAAGGCCGTCATGCACATAAGCCCATTAGAACCGTAACCTCCACTAGGAAACCGGAGAAACCCACCCCTGACAGACCATACCACCACACTGAAGTTCCACGGATATGGTATGATCTCCCGTCTTTACTGCTATCCAACGTCACTTCCCTAGCTAACAAGTTCGACGAGCTGGCAACTACAGTCAGGTCAACCGCCGCGAGCGTCGTTGCCATATGTGAGGCCTGGCAAATTGTGCCTGAAACGTGTCATATTGAGGGATATCAACTCTTTCATCACCTTCGTTCACAAAGACGCGGAGGGGGCGTTGCCCTCTTCTGTCAAGATGACCTACGCCCGTCACGCCTGGATGTTCAAGTCCCAGCAGATGTGGAAGCATTATGGGTACGTGTCGTGCTAAGAGCCCACCCACGCAACACTGCTTCCATTATAATCTGTGTGGCATACCATCCGCCTCGATCACCCACCAGAGACACTCTTATCAATCATCTCATCACCACCTCAGACCACCTCAGAGTTAGGTACCCATGTGCCAAGTTAATATTATGTGGGGATTTAAATGAAATTGACACCACTGATATCCAGGACCAGCTATCACTATCACAAGTTGTGACCTTCCCCACACACGGTCAAAATACCCTGGACCTTATCTTAACTGACTTAGCGGACCAGTACCAACCACCTCAACCAATGCCTCCTATCGGGTGTAGCACACACTTATCAGTGCTCTGGTCCCCAGCTGCCACTCCCACTCAAGTACAGAGACCCTACATCAAGACCTACAGGCCGATTACTGACTCTGCAGTGCGCCTCTTCGGGCAGTGGATAGTTCACCATCCCTGGACTGAAGTACTTAGCGTGGATGACGTGGAAACCAAATGGATAAATTATACCAACACCACCACGCAAGCTCACCACCACTTCTTCCCCGAGAAGTCCGTCAGATCTCACCCAGCTGACTTGCCCTGGATCACACCTCGGATCAAAAGACTTATGCAACAGAGAGACAGAGCCTTTCATCTCAATGACCACATCCGCTACAGGTCCCTTCGCAACCGAGTCATCCGCGAAATACGCACTGCAAAGAAATCCCACTACCCAACCAAATTACAACACCTGAAACAGACCAACATCAGTCAATGGTATGGTAAGCTTAAAGAACTCTGTGGACTAAACAATAAGACACACCCCCTCCCCTTCCTTAGCCATCTCACTAGTGTTGACGCAGCTGAGCAAACAAATAACCATTTCGCTACTATATGCCAGACGCTCCCACGGCTTGACACAACCACTCTCCCTGCTTACCTACCAGCCTCCCTTCCCACTGACTTAGTAGAAGAATTTGACGTAGCAAAACGCCTGGACAAACTAAAATTAAAACGCTCTACCACCCCCATTGACTTACCAATGAAACTCTTCAAGGAGTTCTCCCCGGAGCTTGCTAAACCCCTCTGCTCCATCATCAATGCTTCTCTCAGTCAAGCCAGATGCCCAGCTGACTGGAAGACCTCTTATGTATCACCAGTGCCCAAGTCAACCAGCCCACAATCCTTAAATCAGCTACGACCTATTGCAATCACCCCAATACCCAGCCTAATCTGTGAAAGTTTTGTGTTCGACTGGGCTTATGCTGATATTGCAGGAGTCGTAGACCCTCAGCAATTTGGCAACATGAAAACTTCCTCCACCACTCACTGTCTTGTCAGCTTTCTCGATTACATATACCGCCATCTCGAGAAACGAAAAACGTCTGTAGCTGTCGCCTTCATTGATTTCACTAAAGCGTTCGACCTAGTCGACCACAATATAATCATCAACAAAGCTATTGACCTCGGGCTTCGAAGAAGCCTCATACCATGGCTTACAGACTTCCTCAGTGACCGACGCCAAGCTGTACGCTTCCGAGGGGCTGTCTCCACCTTTCAGTCACTCACCTGTGGCGTCCCCCAAGGCACCAAGATGGGACCACTCTGCTTCCTTATGCTCATCAATGATGCCCTAAGAGAAACCCCTGCTCGCTGGAAATATGTCGACGACTCCACCATTGGGATCAGCGTCAACAATTCTGCTCCCAACTATACCGCCCTTCAGGATTTATTGAACAGTCTCCAAAACTGGGCTACCAACAACCATGTCACCATCAACCATACCAAGACCATGGTTATGCACATCAACCTCTCCTCCGACATTGTCCCACCTCCTTCCATTACTCTAGGTCCGAACACACTCCAGGTCGTAGATTCCACGAAGCTCCTCGGCGTCACCATAGACAACAAACTAAATTGGAAACCACACGTCAATGAAGTTGTCAAATCCTCCAGTTTCCGTCTCCACCTCCTCCGCCGACTCAAGTCCCTCGGAGTTCCTGCACACGAGCTCCTCAGTGTTTACACAACATTCATACTTCCCAAGCTCACCTATGCCTCCCCCACCTGGTCTTCCTCCCTAAATGCCACACAACGTAAACACCTAGAAAAAGTGCAAAAGAGGGCATGCAAGATTATTCTCTCCTCCTCCTACTCCACATATCAAGAAGCGCTCAACACACTGACCCTTTCGACTCTCACTGACCATCACCACGACCTCATCTGCAAATTTGGTAAGAAGCTTCTACACCATCCCCGACACCGGCTCCTGCTACCACCCGAGGTCCCTTGTCCGAGAATTGCTGTTCGACACCACAACCGCATCCAGCCCATACGTGCACGAACTGATCGCTATAAGAACAGCCCAGTCCCAACCATTGTAAAAATTATCAATAACTTGTAATACTGTAACACTGTCACTATGTTGAATTGAACTGTAGTTTGAGCTTTTCCCCATCTAAGTTATTATATGTCTTTTTTGTGTCACTTATGTTACTTGTATATTATTTGTAATTCGTAACCCACTCCCCAAATATGTAACTGTATATTTTCAGCCTTCTGGCTGCCAAGCTCTTTCAATAAACCGTTAATTATTATTATTATTATTATTATTATAAATGTGCATCAGCACTGTGTTAAACTATCTATCCTCAAATGCAGGAAGATTGTTCTCATCCTCTTTTGTGAACACTGAGGAAAATAATTTGTTTAACGCCTTTGCCTTGTCTTGATCCAACTCTGCGTAACTACAGGTACCATCTTCAAGCTTCAGATCTGATTCACCAACACGTCTTTAATTTTGATTTTGTGTAATGGTAGAAAGCCTTTGGGTTTGACTTGACCTTGCCTGCAATCTACCTCTGAAACTCTTTTTCAGCCCTTCTGCACTCTGACTTGGGTTGGTTCCTGGACTTGGACCTGCTCATCATTTGTCATAACCCACCTCTTGAATTTCTGAGATTTTTTTTTAACTCTGTAAACCACTGCATGGTGAGTTTAGTCTTGAGTAATGTATATATATATTTATCAATCAGTTGGTTCACTTTACTGGTTATGATATTCTGTGTAGTGTCTGCATTCTTGTTTCTCAGTGAGTCAAGCCAGATACCCTTCATCCCATCATAATCACCCTTGTAATATTTGAACCTTGGCCTGTGCTTATGATGAACCAAATAACAGTTAAACCTGAAAGATAAAGTCACATGATGGCTGGTGCCAACAGGGGCTAGATGTTGCCCTCTGTAGTGAGTCGGATTGTAAACATGTAGGAATTGAAAATTGTCTCTCTCAGAGTTTCTACAAAAAGACTAGTGGGATTATTAAGGTCATTTGGTGAGGTTTCATTCCTCCAGTCCATGACAAGAAGATGGCTAGGGTTTTGAGGCAAAGGCAAAAGAGGCGAGCAAGAACAGGGGTAAAAATTTCAGCACACTCCCTCAGAACATTAGGGGGTATTCTGTATGGTCCATGTGCCTTACTCAGATTATGATACACTATACTATATTTATACTACAATCATAAGCCAAAAAGTAATACAGTATGCACTTATAATACAATCATAAGGCCACACAAGAAAGGGAAAACTCCTAACTTTAAGTCACATTTTGCAAAAGAAATTCCAAAAATAAATGAAATGAATCGAAACAGTTTATTTGGCCAGAATTTTACAGATACAAACTGCACAGTAACAACAATATGGACATGGCTGAGCCTTTAAGAGCTGTAACTCTCTTGAATGGCACCTTTTGAATACACTTACATGAAGAAAATTATTAAATATATTTTAGTATTTAACAAATACACATTAAACTGTTTACCAAGTTTTCAAATAAATATTTGTTTTTATTTTACAACATAAGTACTGTACTGTACTGTAATGACATGGTTATAAAACAATAAAATAAAAAATTTCTGACCATAATGACAAAATATATATTCTCGATAGAGGTAAACATCATCACCGTGTTATAGCTTTTACAATGCCTGTGTGGGACAGCCAAGATTACCTAATGGTATGGTGACCTCATTGCCAACTCACTTTTACAGAGAAGGAACTGTCCATTATACATAGTACTGTACACCCAAGAGTCTTGTTAGCTGGCGAAAGGTCACGACTCCCTGAGGTAATCAAATATTACCCACCTACCTAGATTTTTTTTCTGCACAAGCTCGACCTAGGGACTATCATGTTCTGGACGGCTGCTCCCAAAGCTTGACCATCAGTAGTTATGACATCATGGTCTTCGTACCACAATGAAATAATATTTTTTTGTACCTCAATAGAACAAAGGTGACCAACATTTCAGTAATTAGACAGTACAGCATACTGTGTATTGTTCTACACCTTCACTCCACATCTTATGGAGGTTTGTAAAGTAGATTTTATATGGGGTGGCAGTAGATGATTCAGGTTTCATAAGTTGCATCTCTCACATGTCCAGAACTGAAAATAGTCATTCTCAAACCAAGGTAGAACTTTATGCATCATTGTCCTCAAATTTTAATATCTTTAGCAAATTCTTTGTTTATGTAGTCAGTTTTTCAAGTCACTGTTTCCAGAACTCTTGTCTGGGCAGAGGCCTTCCATAACCTATGACATTAAATCAAGTCTTGCTCTGCTTCAATACTGAGTAAGAAACAGAATTTCACATTGTTTATTGATTTTACAGTACAGTACTGTACTAGCATGCCAGCAAACTACTGATCAGGTCATTTAGCAAATGTAAACATTCTTGTAATGTAAGAAGCTCATCTATTAAGGCAAACACCTAGGACTGTGGCAAACAGTTAAGCCCCAAGAAAAGTGTCCAAATTTATGTCAGAGGAAACGGTAAGCAACCAGAATAACCAGGAAGGCCATGGAGTCATAGAGCGTAAGTGTGGCACAGATGACTCGGTTATAGTGCGTTTTTTCCCAGCTGAGAAAAGATGCCCCGCCCCCTCCTCAAGAGTTACAGCTGATTGGCTGTTGCAAATCTGTTCTATTTCGTCCTGAAGTAATGATGTATTTTTAAATGAGTTTATTCTTAATCTTTGGGATGACCGTTTCTGTCGAGAAAGATATTTAGCTAAATTATATAGATACATACATTCATTATTTCAAACAGGAGCAAGTAGGAAGTTTATCAGAAATCTTGTACATGAATTAACTGTTAAACTCAGGTAACAAATTCAAGCATTCGGAGGAAGCATTTGATATACAGTATATATATATATATATATATAGGTACTTATTTTTACCTACAATAAGGCATACTAAGACAAATTACATATCAGTAAAACTACTAATGCAAAAACTAACATTTTAAAAGATCAGAATCAAACTGAAATATGAAGTTGTTCAGTTATATTTCCCGCCTCTGCTGACGGCTGTTCGCTCGAGTGGCCAAGTCTGTCGCACTCATCCACCAATTTTCGGAGGTCGTGTAATATTTCAGTGTGATTCTAATCTTTTAAAATGTTAGTTTTTGCATTATTTAGCTTTACTGATATGTAATTTGTCTTAGTATGCTTTATTGTAGGTAAAAATAAGCATATACTGTATATCAAATGCTTCCTCCGAAAGCGTCAATTTGTTACCAGAGTTTAACAGTTAATTCATGTATAAGATTTCTGATAAACTTCCTACTTGCTCCTGTTTGAAATAATGAATGTATGTATCTTTATATAAATTAGCCAAATATCTTTCTCGACAGGAACGGTCATTCCAACGATTATGAATAAACTCATTAAAAAATACATCATTACTTCAGGACGAAACCGAACAGATTTGGAACAGCCAATCAGCTGTAACTCTTGAGGAGGGGGCGGGGCATTTTTTATTAGCTGGGAAAAAAACCCACTATAGTTGTCTAGATGACAATGGTATTTCCCAGCCATCCTTCATCCTTTTTTTTTCTTAAGGAGTCAGAGTCGTGTTGGGAAAGAGTGACTATTTTTCTGAATAATTTCAGAAATTAGCAGGCACATATGTTAGGTTCCAGGAAACCTTACTTGTTAAATAGCAGACTTGATGGCTGCACACGTTTTGTCTCATTTGCATAAATTATACAATCGCCCATATTTGTGCATGCATTTCTTACTTTTATTTCAGGCAAGATGTATGGTACAGGAGTTGAAAATCCAATTTTTACGAGTTGTAAATGCACCATTAAATAGCAGTCACAATTTTATTAGGTCCTGGGAAATGGTTTACATGTATAACATAGGATGGTGATAGTGGCGTCAAGTTGAATTTCACATGGACCAACCTGTCACACAGTGTATAGCCAACACAATACAGTACTGTACATACATTACCAAATTTCAAAATCATAAAGGAATGCAAATTTATAACATTAGCTACACTCTAACTTAAACTACACTACTAAATTACTCTAGGGGGTCTACTTCTTCTTTAACAACTACATCTTCATAAGTACTTTCTTCTTTTATGAACACTTCACTTACCAGAACTTCTTTATGCATCTCACTATTTTCGATAAGTTCATTAAGCTGCTCATCTTCAAAACTCGAGAACTCACACTTTTCTTCCTTTATGTTAACGTTCATTAGTGTAACACCACCACAAACTTCTTTGACATCATCTACACTTGAGTGCGTGAAACTATTATTAGTTATGTCCCCATTTTGAGCATCATGGTTTTCCAAGTGTTTTTTAAAAAGATTGCTATGTCTAAATCTCTCATGACAAATTGAACATTCAAAAGGTCTTTTCCTTGTATGGATAAGGATATGACTTTTCAAATTTCCTTTTTGACAAAAGGATTTACCACAATCTGAACACTTGTATGGCTTCTTTTTAGAATGAATATAGCTATGAGTCTTTAGGTTGCCTGCTACTGTAAACCTCTTACCACACAGATGACATGCAAAAGGCTTCTCGCCTGTGTGAATTCTAACATGCTGTTTGCACTTGGAATTGGTAATGAATGTCTTCCCACACATTGGACATTCATATGGTCTTTCTCCAGTATGAATTCTAACATGTTCTTGAAGTTTAGAATTTGACCTGAATCTTTTCCCACATGTGCAACACTCAAAACGTTTTTCTTCCACATGTTCCGGTAACAAGCCAGGACTATCTGATTCATTTTCTGTTAGGCAGTCATATTTATTGCATATATCACTCAGTAGAACTTCTTTTTGATGTATATCATTATTTTCACCAATCTGTTTGTCTTCAGAAACAGATATGTCATCACTTTCATCATTCATGTCAGTGTTCATTGCTGTAACATTATTAAATAATTTTTTGACATCATTTGTATCTGGAGTTATTAAACTGTTCCCAGTAACATTTTGGATAGCATTATTGTGAACAGCCAAGTGTTTTGTAAAATGGACTCTGTGTCTAAAATTTTGATGACATATTGAACATTCAAAAACTTTTTTCCTTGTATGAATAAGGATATGACTTTTCAAATTTCCCTTTTGAGAAAAAGCTTTACCACATTCTGAACACTTGTATGGCTTCTTTTCTGTATGAATAAGGCTATGAGTCTTTAGATTACTTGCTGCTGTAAACCTCTTACCACACAGATGACATGCAAAAGGCTTCTCACCCGTGTGAATCCTAACATGCTGTTTGCACTTGGAATTTGTTGTGAAAGATTTCCCACACACAGAGCAGTCAAAAGGTTTTTCTCCAGTATGGATTCTAATATGTTCTTGAAGTTTAGAGTTTGTTCTGAATTTATTTTTACAAATGGAACACTCAAAACGTTTTTCTTCCATATGTATTACACTATGAAAAGCTAATTCACCTTCTGTTTGGCAGCCTTTACCACATATAGAACACTTGTAAGGCTTTTCTTTTATATGGGTCCGAACGTGTATCTGTAAATCAGATTTTGACGCAAAGCTTTTGTTACACACGTAGCAACTGCATAGTGTTTCTTCTACATGTGCCAAATAATGATCTTTGAGCCTACTCTTACACCGAAAAATCTCATTACAAATAAGGCAGTCATAATTTGTATGTGGCTTCTTCCTAGCACCACCTGTGGAAGGAACTTGGTGGTATGGTTGCTCTTCTGTCTGTATGTGAAGGAGGACATGGTTGGCAAAAGTACTTTCTCCAGTAAACTCTTCACCACAATCAATACATATGAAAGGCTCCTCTCCCCTGTGAGAATTAGAATGTAGCTTAAGTGCAGACTTCCTTTTAAAATTCTTGCCACACTCTGAACACTCATATTTCTCCATTGTCTCAAGTCCTATGACCATATACAGTACAGTATAATGGATCTGTGGGTGGTGGTTACATCTGAAATGAAATAAAATAAACAAATATTAATTGTGAGAACATGCCTCTACATACTGTGTAATGAAAAAAATTTGTTAATAAAATACAGCCCGGTTACAGTGTTACACAAGGTCACATAAACTTCAATATCATTAATAAATCAAATACAGGTATTTAGGCATTCTTCAATTTATAAAAGGTTCTATTCCTGAAAAAAACTTATGTGAATCCAACCTTCAATATTCTAGTACAGAACTATTAGGCATGTGAACTACTGTACTATACTCTACATCTAACAAAAGTGACCTACAATTCTATTTTATCTCATATTTAAGTTGTCGGTAATATCTGTCTATGGGGCAATGGAAGGAAAAGAACTGCAAAATGTAACAGTAAATAGTTTAATATCATTATGCTGATACTGTGACTCTGATGGTCATAAATATTAAAAGAGTGGAACACCTTTTCCTCCCATTGAAATTTACAGGGGAGAGAGCAGGACTTAGAGTGAATGAGAACACATGTGGATCAAGAAAGGAAGAAACTTATTTCAGAAGTTCTATTTGAGGACCTTAATAGAGTAGACCCCCGATATAATACAATGATATGTATATAATGTGGTGCCCTAAATTACTCTCCCACATTTTTTATATTGCACAGTGTAAACCCAGAGCTCAGCCACAACAAAAGATAAGGTCAGAACTGGTGTTTAACATTGAGATTCACTATGAATCATCCAGAAATATTTTGGTTTACCTGGAGTAAAGGTTTAAAAAATATATGAAAAATGTATATACATATTGTACTGTACTGTATATATATTGGACAAAAAAATATGAAAACTTCAGAAAGGACGCAATTAAACATTGAGCAAATGGCTGTAGTGATTTCCACAGCTTTGTCCCTTTCAAAATGTTTTAACACATTCATTTTCATATTGAAACTCACACTTCCCTTGTCACTTCTGTACATGACAACATTTCCATGACAAACATGTTAACTCTTTTAATGTTCGTGTGATCATATTTCACATTCTGTCATTATTAGAGTTTATTTTGGGTAAAATGATTTTTTGGAATGTTCCGAGACAATATTATCCGGCAGGTTATTACAAGTTCATAATTCTTACTCCCAAGACATTAGCTCTAACAATTTTCTATAATTGTGGCTTCTTTACCTTAAGGCTGTGACCCTTAATGTAAGAAGACTAGAGGTTCCTAGTGTATGAAATCAACTGGCGTAGCTCAGGTTCTGTAGGGCTCGTTTATCATATTACAATTCATAAAGAGAGTCCCTTGCTTCACTACCATGGCTGCAAAAATAACCTACACTTTATTTTTTACATAGTTCTCTGAGAAACTGTTCTCGAGGGAGGGGGGTGGTGGCAGAAAGGACAGAGTGGTGGCAGGGAGGGCAGAATGGTGGCGGGGAGAGCCGAGTGTTAGTGGGGAGGAATAAGTGGTGCCGAATAATTCGGCTTATGAATAGCCTCCAGAAATGGAACCCATCCAAAACCCAGGTTATACATGTATTTCCGTTAGCCGAAACATTCCTATACCCGAAATTGAAATCGGCTTCAAATTTTTCCTTTAAAAAGAAGTTTTTGAGGTTTAAAATCAGGTTAACTTTCTGAGAAAGTACCAGATGAAGTAATGAGTAATTTCCAGAGAATTTTGAGAAAACTTCCAGAAACTCCAATTTTTTTTCCGGGCCTGGGAGCAAAGTCCGAGGACGAAATACAGGGGGTCCTCGTTATCCGAGCATTCATTATTCATGGACCTGCAGTTACCAGCCCAAATTACTGTAAAACTATAAAGTACATAAAAATTCCTCGAACTTGAAAGGATTCCACGGATGAAATCTGTCGGTCAAGAGCATAAGTGTTTGAAATTCTCGTTCTCCTCCCATTCTCTCAAAGTTCATCCTTCTCGTCCGCGTGGCATCATACATGTACAGTAATAGTCGCCTGCATCGCCAAGACTTGTTCTGAAAATACTCCAAGGCTTTTTTGTTAATCTGTTGTGCCTTTGGTGACATTGGTGGAATATTTTGTAGCCATGAGTTCCAAGCCAACGCAAGGCCCTTCTGGTGTAAGACCACCACCTTAAAGAGATGATGATGAGATGGCAGTAGACAATCCACTTAGTCGTGCCCGTCTCTTAATTTCCGACTAATCCTTCTATCCCAACATCCACCTTCATCCAGCCAATCAAGCTCAAATCTCTACTTTTGAAGGCAAGTTAAAAAAAATTATAAATGTTAAAATTATTTATTTTAAAAATATTTTTGTAATGTGTCTCAGTGAACCACTTTCACTGGAGTAGGTGTGCGATTACATGTGTGCACAGTTGCCTGACCGCATGGTTAGACAGCCAAGTCGTGTCAACACACTGACCCCAAATAACTTTAAGTACCTCAAATAAGTTATAATGTTAAATAATTTCATAAAATAATGTGTAATCAACTGTTTAACAATGTTTCTCAGGTATATAAATGTTAAAGATATCAAAATAAACTTTTTGAGTGTCATTTACAATGTGATGTTCCAATTAGATGCTATTCCTATTCATTCTTATGGAAATTTATTTCCCTTTATCTGGAATCACTATCCGAGTCTTTATTCTTGTCCCTATTAAGCTCGGATAACAAGGACCCCCTGTAATGTGTAATTCTGAAAAATTCTGGAAGCTCTCCAAAATTTTCTATACCGGGTCTGGGAACAAATTCTGAGGATGAAATATAGTGCAATTTCCCGAAAAATTCTGAGAAAAACTCTCCAAACTCTTCTACTCCAGGCCTGGGGACAAAGGTTCCCAGGAGTGACGAAAGACTGCATCATGCTCCCTGGTCCTCACGTGCTCGGTGTGTGGGTGGGAAGATTGCCTGGGTAACACTTTGATTGGCTAATGCTGTCACATAACTGCATGGGATACCTGTGATAGGCTGATGCATCTCACAGATTACCTCCCCCAAGCCTAGCATCAGGGCATGCTTAGTTCATTGTCTGCAGTCATATTACAGGGTTGATCCATCGCTCAGTCCTGTTGTATGTAAACTTTATTGTACCAAATCTCATCGGCTGTATTAATTATCATAAAAACTTGTACAGTATATATGATCGAAGTAAATGACACTGTTGACTATGTTGTATATCACTAAGTCTACTTTTAAACATGACCTTTTGATCCATCCAGTACATAATGTATGCATTAATATAATAATGATACTTGATGGAAATGCTTGGCACATTGTTTAGTGCAGTATTAAGTCTTAGGGCCAAATGTTTCCCCTTAAGTAGGTACAGTACTAACAATTATTTAATGGTTACCTCATTTCCTTAGTTAACTACACATGAAAAAACATACAATACTTCATAAAATAGGTATTGTCAGACTTACCTGAAACATAATGATTATGGCAGTCCTTAACTCCTCTGGTTCAGTTATTGTTGACAGCACAAGATTCTATTTGTTGGATACACTTCAATGCTCAAAGAGCCTCTTATCTGAAAGCCACATCTGGAGTGAATGCTGTACTCACTGACTAGAGTATCCATATGGGCTAAGTCACCAGTTCCTCTCTCAAGTATATTACAGCATATGCCATCTGTTGAAAAAAAATTATATTACCATACTAAATTATTTCCAATAATAATACAGTAGCTACCTTTTACAAGAACAAGGGTAAGAGTATTTGGTACTAACATTTGACTGGTGTCTATTTGATATCTAAATACGGGAATAAATTAAAGAGAAAGTCTATAAAAACAAAGTTTCCCCTGTGTTCATTAGTAGCCTGCTCAAGAGTCTGACAGCGATTCACCTGACATAGCTACTGTGACACACACACAAAATGTTAAATATAAAGTATCTTTTCATAGAAATAAGTCCTATAAACTTAAGTGTACAAGGCATTAGTGTAGATGGTGATGTAGAATATTTCAGGAGTTTAAGTGAAACTTTTATATAACAAGAATTTATTGACCATACTGTATATGGTGGTGTCTACCCTACTGAGATCCTATGCATATTTGCTAATATTTTTTTACTTAAAATATTGGCTCTACCAATTAACCCATCCCCCATGTAATTTACATGCTAACAAATACAGTACTGTACAGTATTTTGTGATCACACCCTGCTGATGTGAGGTAAGGTGACAGGAGTTATCACATGACTAAGGTTACTGCCACTGACACCATTTAGACAGACCCAAATGATCTGCGAGTATACAGTATACATAAGCAAAATATTCAAGCTTTAAGATGCTTATTTAACTTTTACCAT
This sequence comes from Homarus gammarus, assembly GCA_958450375.1. NCBI lineage: Eukaryota > Metazoa > Arthropoda > Malacostraca > Decapoda > Nephropidae > Homarus > Homarus gammarus. The sequence goes on from CAUDMG010001393.1 coordinate 1,096,282, forward strand.
ACAAAAATCCAATTAAGCAAATTTCCTTCAAATTATTTTTAGGGAAAGTAAAATAGATATCCGGGCAAGTAAAGTCAAGTCACCTGCCCAAGGCAAGGAAATGTTCCACATAATATGCACAATCTGGGTTTGGCTATTTCAGATGTGTATAATATACACTGGATATTTGTCCAGTTGTTGGTTAGGTAGTTTTTTTTACTACAACCAGAAGGGGTTGATAGAATTAGACGAAACATTTTAGAAACGTTAATTACAATCTATTAATTACATAAATGGAAATGAGAATCCATTCAATGTCATTATGAATGTTTTGAAAAGTTTTTCTTATAAGTAAGGTCAAGTTCTAATAGATTCTGTGCATTCTCATTGTAAGTAACGTTTCTACAAAGTTTCATACACATTCTATCAACTCCTAACCAACAACCGAACAAGTATCCACAGCATATAATATATACAACCGACAGTGTACATTTTCTCAATACTAACAGGGGTGATTTAAATAAGCACCCCAGAGGACATTCTTTAGTAATACTGTAATGGAGCAGATGGCTAGCACCTGAAGGAATGTTCGATTTCATTCAGTTTTCCCACAGTGTTATTAGAGTACCGTAAGTACTTTTTATTATTAATATTAATATTATTATTATTTAATTTAGTTTTCTCTATCTACAATCGTAAATGAACTCTCTTTTAAAATAATTATTATAATGATAAGAACATCTGGAAAAAATAAACAAAATCGAACAACTTCTAGTGTTAATCGTGTGATCCACATTTACTCATTTCTTATTTGAGTGTTCATACCTTGAACTAGCAGGTTTAATAAGCCACAAGTTAAAAACACAAAAACAACTCTGGCAATCTTTTACGGTGTGACATCAAAACCTGCCAGTGTTGTGACAGTGAGAGCTCAATCAACACCACACTTGACTAACAATAACCCAAATACAGATACATTTTGGAGTCAGTATATATTAGAGATGTGACCGACCACCCAAGCTGTTAACTGGCTGACTAGAGAGGAAGAGGAGAGGAGAGAAACAGAGTAAGGAAGAGTATCACAAGTGACTGACAACAACAGGGCAGAAATACGCATTACGTACACCTTTTATTATTTATTATTTCAATTATCAGAACACTCTTATCTTTATCACAATTAAAAACGTAATAAAATGTATTAATTAAACGCTACTTTATATTTATTTTACTCTCTAGTATTTCCATTTATTAATTCTAAGAAAATTATTCACCATTACTTCATCAGGATATATAAATGTGGTACACAAATATTCACTGTTTATATCCGGATTGATAGAAGTATCTTGGCGATCCTGATAGAGCCGTGATAGTTTCCTCTCATATTGTTTTTGTACAGTACGTAAACTCCAAAGCTGGCGACAACAGTGGGTGGTACAGTAAGGTAAACCCCAAGGCTGTAGACTCCAAGGCTGGGGATGGTCGGGGAGCAGTAAACCCCAACGCTGGGAGGGCAGGGGGCAGTAGACCCCAAGGCTAGGAATGACGGGGGCAGTAGATCCCAAGGGTGGGGATGACAAAGAGGAAGTAAATCCCAAGGCTGAGGATGACAAGAGGGGTGCGGGGGTCAGTAGATCGCAGTGCATATCAGAGACGTGACCGACCGCTCAAGCAGCTAACAAGCTGATCAGTGGCGAAAAGGATAAAAGTAAAAAGCATTGTTAGTAGTTTTTAAGTTTAACAAATTTATTGGCAAAGCTTGTAGTACAGTTTGCCTATTCTGAGTATTTCAGTCAGGTCTTGACACTGAGGGTGGTATCACTTCTCACTGCCACGCAGGACGGAGGTTCATCCACAAAGAAATACATCATATTCATTAACAGCTGTATATGTATAGAGGTCAGACTCATGTGGGTAATGTCACTGTTCACTGCCATGCAGGACAGAGGTTCGTACTCAAAGAAGGAAATACATCATATTCATTAGCAGTATATATGGGTCAGTGGTTCACATACATTGGAGTCATATTCTAATTGAAGACCAATCAGTGTGGGCTAGCAAATTTGGGATAAACAGCAAGAACGTTAGTACAGGAGGAAACCTGTCAAGTTTGGTAGGGTCACACTGGATAACACCCTTCTCACGTGTGTGCGGTCCGGGCCGAGGCTCGAACCCTTGACATACTGGTGAGTTACACACGTTACCACTGCCAAACGTGATCTACAGTACACACGGATTTTAAGTCCTTCATGGGTAAAATCGAGTTTCGCACATGTGCGAAGCTCGCTCTTATTTTATTTGTACGTATTATCATCTCATTAATTCATGTTTAGTCGTCCAGACATAAACGTGTATACCACAATTTTTGTAAATATATCAAAGTAACAAAAACAATAACTGGCAACTTTCATTGTTGAGAACTTCTGAGACAAAACCAAGAAATGCTGAAATATTTATTAAGAAATAAAAGTACAATCATTATCTATAATAATTTTGGGAATATTTAAGTATATAGGTCGTAAGGTCAATTCAATTGTGATTTAAAATTATTGATTACTATATACTATGGGAAAAAAAGTAAAATTTCAAAGGGATCCCTGTAGTAAAGAGGCAGCCCCAGTAGAAGTGAGCCTCGCCGGGCGCAGTGGGCGGGAGCACTATTGTTTACAAGCAAGAGTTATGCATGGCAGGTATGTCGCTTTCGTTGAGGTTTTGATGTTCACAGAATTCCTTTACGTATAACAGACGAGGCGATATTGCTTGATGAATACACAGACCTAGATTGTATAAGAGGCAACTGCTGTGAGGTACTTTACGTGAGTTTACGAGGAAGGAGGTAAGGATGGGTGATAAAATAGCCCACTGACGCCCTCATGTAGGCGGGGCTGCAGAGGTGTGCTGCTGTAGGCTGAATAGTCAATTTCTTGTAGTGGTTCTCAGGGATTTTTTATGCTAAAAGATACTCACCCGCGATAAAGGTTAACATATTATGGAGATAACGTTGAAGGTGTGATTTTTAATGGACAGACCAATTCCGCATTCTCTTTGCCAATTGTCAGTTTATTAGACAGTCGGGCTGTTGTCATGTACGTGCTCCTGGGTCTGTACCTGAACATGTTCCAGCGCTGGTAGAAAGTGGATTTAAAGGAGCCCACACTCGGTGCTGTCACAACATTCTCTTGCAGGTTATACCTACAGTTCACAACTCATATCACATAAAGATTAGCTCCTTCCAGATTATTTTATCTCGGGAATAGGTTAGGTTAAGAGAGCATTAGGGCGGTTAATCTTTAGTTAAAGTAATCTGGAGGCTAATCTTCAGGTGGTCGCACAACTCATGGAGTACTCTGAAGAAGATATCTAACAGTTTTCTGTATCGTGTCTGTAATTTAAGGCTAACTCCAGAGACCCTGTTGGGTAATTATTCCACAAACACTCAAGTGATTTAGGCATGAAAAACAAAATCTTTTTCACCCCTAATACAGTGGTGATATTGAGAGTGTGAGGAATGTATAAATCATTGAGTTATGACCCTTCGTACCTTGTCGATCTTGACCCCCACCAAAAGTGGGAAGGGCTTTAAAGTAGAGGGAAAATGTGGAATTAAAAACAACTACAAGAAACTAACCTAACCCAATCGGTTCATTGTATTCACCTACTGGGTAGTTATTCCTCAAACACTGGAATACAATTTAGGGAAATACAGTACTGTATTATACTGGTCCCGAATTTGTTATATTTTTGTTTGTACAGTACAGGTACTTGATAAATGTTATAGTAGTAAAGAATACTTTTCTTTCCACAGATATGAGGTGAAAAAACAAGCAATGGACTGATATACAAGCAGAAGATAACTAACAGTAGCTATGGTACTTGGAAATATAGAGAATTCTCCAGTGAATATATGTCATATCAAGTGATGAAGCCATGACCTGCATCAAGCTGAGTCCATATTTAGTTCTCATTGTACATTATCACATACACCTTCATCATCCAGTGCAGTTATAATCCATCCCCTCGTCATTATTACTGAAGGAGTTTTATCAACATCCACTATATTAAAACTCATCCCAGCGAGATACTGCTGTACATGTATGGTATAGCGTTAACTTGTAGTAAATGATATTCTATTTATTGTTAGATGATTATTTGGAATCTTATAAATAATTGACTATCAGATAGATGAAGTGGAACATATAGAGTGATTTAGGAGAGAGGAACGGCTGCATTGATTAGAATCTCTTCTGATTCCTAGTCTGATCATCAGTAACACATGTAAGAGTCTTTTTACACTAGAGGAACTGTACAGGTGTCCAGAATGTCTGAAGACACAACAGAAATATCCTCTGTGGCAACAGAAGTGAAAGGTCAGACAACAAAGAAATCACATCAATGCACTGATTGTAATAAAACCTTCACAAAGAAATACAATCTAATAAAACACATGAGAGTTCATACAGGAGAGAAACCATATCAGTGTACAGAGTGTCTTAAAAGCTTTTCAGAAAAATCTAATTTGGTAACTCATATGAAAGGCCATACAGGAGATAAACCATTTCAGTGTTCAGAATGTCTTAAGAATTTCTCCTATAAATCTCATCTTGAAGAACATATGAAAGTTCATACAGGAGAGAAGCCATTTCAGTGTTCAGTGTGTCATAAAAGCTTTGTGCAAAAATCTTCTCTTGTAGTACACAAAAGAGTTCATACAGGGGAGAAATCATTTCAGTGTTCAGTCTGTCAGAAAGACTATTCACAAAAGTCTGTTCTAGTAAGACATATGAGAGTACATACTGGTAAGAAGCCATTTAAGTGTTTAGAATGTCTTAAAGGCTTTTCATATAAATTTCATCTAGTAAAACACATGAGAGTTCACACAAGAAAGAAATATCAGTGTACAGAGTGTCGTAAAAGATTCTCAGAAAAATCTGATTTAGTAAAACACATGATAGATCATACAGCAAAGGAATCATTTCAGTGTTCAGTTTGTACTGAGGAATTTTCATGTAAATCTAGTTTAGCAGACCATATGAATGTTCATACTATAGGTAAACCATTTAAATGTTCTGAATGTCTCAAGACTTTTACTCCTGACTCTACTTTAGTACAACATGTTAAGGTTCTCACAGGAGAAATCATATTTCAGTGTTTAGATTGTCTTAAAGAGTTTGCACAAAAGTCTTCTCTTGAATAATGTAAAGTTCTTACACAATACAAATACTTTAGTGTTCATATTGTCTTCAAACTTGACACATGAATCCATTCTGCTAAGACTTTTTATTTTATTTTGTTCTCAGTAGATGTATGAAAATATGGCACAAAGTTTTTGTTGTTGGAATACAAAATATGAATATTTTGATGTACAAACCTTATGAATATTTATTAAATGAGGAACAGACATCTTTCTATGCCCAGCTTAGCTTGGGCCAGTACCTGATAAATTGGAAATGGACAAGCACAGAGCAGCCTCAGAAATAGCCTTCTAGATTAATTTTAATGAAATGAAGTCCAGGTGAAACAGTCTGTGACTAGTATGTTGTTGGATAATAACCTGGTCCTTTTATCCCCTTAGGGCTTTGCTGTGCTGGTACTGTACGGAAAATGCTTTAATATTAGGCATTAAACTGTAATTCTCAAGAACTAATTTTCAAGGTCTCAATGTAGTACTAGTACTAATTCATTTAAAGCTACAGTACCCTAATCTAAACTGATTGTATCCAGCAGGTTGTGGAATGCTCTAACAGTCTTTCTCTGGCATTTGTGAGATGGTAGTTTCTTTATTTTTCTTTGTACATACAGTCATCTCCATTTCTATATGTAGAGGTATTAATGAAATAGTTTTATAGAAATGAAAGAGTTTTATCACGGACATGGTGTCAAATGTTGTCTATTATACTGTATACAGCAATACTCTCAACAAGTTAGTAGTTTTTGATAATCCAGCATGATTTTGTTCTTGAGGATTCCAAATCTCAAAGAATTCACTGTAGCTATTAGAATTTGTGGTATGACTTCTTGTCAGACCAGGATCATAGATGTTCATTGTTTGGTCTGTTTTTTAATGGCTCAAGATAGATAAGCAACAGACATTGATCTCATCCTGATTCGGTTATTCTCAATTTGTTGCAGTTCTTCTGGTAACTGTGTTAGTAACAAGATCTGCTGCTCATGTACATATGAGCTCATACAGTGTGGCATTGTTCTAGTAGGTTGGTAATTTGTACAGGTAATTGTAATTTACCTTTGTGAGTCTTTGTTATGGGGAAAATTTTAATTGTACGTACAGTGTAATAACTCTTTTGAAAGTACGATTACAACTCTTGTCAAACTAATTTCATGAGGTCCATAAAAGACCCACTTAATTCTTGTGTTTCATAAAACAGGTAAAATAAGTTTAAATCTAATTTGCTGAAGAGTTTAACTTGACATGTTTTTATTTGTTTTGATCCTCTGAATGTTCTAAACCTTACAATGTTCTCAGTATTGTAAGCTATCTATATAATACATAAATGATGACATGCAGGGAGATTTTTATTCAACCTGAGATATGATTGTTGTTTTTGCTGTGGGACTTGAGTTGTGCTGATGTTTACTTGTTCATGTATGTGTGTTTTTTCCTCTCATTTATTCCATTCTGCTTTCATAGATTCAGTACTTTTCCGTAGAAGATTGACAGTGTTGAAATAATATCAGCAGTATACAGTACACTGACTAGGTAGGTTGACTAAATGACCACCTGTCTTTTCTGGAAATGTCTGGAATTGATGCTGAGACACATTATAATCATTAAATTCTGTTCAACAACATTTAGTACAGTAGCTGTAGTTAGGGACTGCAAGGATAATATCTACTTTTCCTCACCTACAAGATGTTCTGACCTCCAAATTATTAAAGCTTTAGTGGTTGTCATGGTATATACTGTAAGCAGATGTATAGGATCTTTTTCCTATCCTGCAGACATACATAACTTACACTCTTACATCAATAGTCCAGTTAATACAGGTACAATGATATTTAGATTCGTGTGACCCTATGACTTGGCTACAGTGATCAAAAATATAAAAACAAAACTGAATATATTTGAAATTTGTCACTTTGAAACTCCTGCAAATTCAGTACTATTACAATCACAGACATAAGATATTTAGATGTAATCAGAACCATTTATTTTATCCTCCAATCTTTCTTGTCTTGAGTCTGTAAAGATACTCATAAAATTTTGTTTCCTTATTGAAATGAAATGTTAAAAATTAATATATTACAGAAGTTATTATTTTTCTTCCCTTCCACCTTGATTTTTCCTGAGTGTAATTGAACCCATTTCTTCCACAAGTTTGTCTTCGATCTTAATAATCAAGGGAAACCCAGCCTTGAGGTGCTAACTTCTGGGTACTGCTTGTATTACCTGGTGGCATGGAGTAGTGATGTTGGGCATTTGGTACAATAATGTGCTGTATAACATTAAGTATGCAACATGGTACAATAAGATGCTGTACAACATCATAAAAGTCACTTGGTACAATAAAGTGATGTACTGTACAGTACAACATTTAAAGGACAATGAGGAAAACATCAAGTGAAGGTTTGATTAAGTATTATTTAGGGGACTCTTAAGATCATAAAAAGGAATTAATATTAATTTATGATGTACCTAATATAAATATGAATGCCTCAAACTTTTTAAATTATTGCATCATGATAAATATAAATGAATAGCTGTAGATTGATTGTGTTAAACTTAAAAAAAATACAATACCGTACAGTACTGTATTGTACAATACAATAAATATTTTGTTATTAGAATACCGTATAAACAATTGTAGACAGGCAGTGGGAATATATGCAAGTGTAAACAGGTGGGGAATTTATGAAGTGTAGACAGGCAGGGAACATTTACAGGTGAAGACAAACAAAGAAGTATGTACTGTACAACTACTGTATACACAAGCTGTGGGAATGTTGAATCTACCCATAGTAATTATTGTAGCCCAAGCCAGGGTGATAATACCCATTATAACCACCAAGACCAAATCCAGGTTGGTTATAGCCAAAACCATGGGCGTAAATGTTAGATCCGTGATGGTAGGGGTCTTGGTGTTGGTGATAGTGGTGGTCATAATGTCCATGATAAGGATCATTGGAATTGAGAACTTCACTGAGGACTCCTTGTGCTGCTCCTGCCAGTGCAGAGGCAATTAGTCTCTCACCAGCTTGTTGTTGATGAGCTCTGTGGCCTTGTCCTCCATCTGGGTAAGCTGCTGCTGTGCCAGCCATCACCACTATTAACAACACGGCCACACGCATCTGTGTCAACAAAAACTATGAATGACTTTTCACTGTAGTAACTTAGTATTCCAACAAAGGTTATGTAAATTCTATAGATATAACCTTAAGAATAGTTATTTATGTACCACAGGGATCCAGAAATACTGTATCCTCAAAATGTAGATCTAAGGACCATGGAATTCACATACTGTATTAACTTAAACTGTATACTGTATGTGTATTCTTGGACCTTAGGGATTCAGATATCATGGAGATAATGTATCTTTATGGACAGTGCTATTCTTATCTACTTTTCAAAAGGTAATTTTTCTTAGTTTTAAATGTCTATAAAATCTTATGCCTAAAAACTCTTTAACAAAAACTTATGAAGTAAAAAGTCCACTTAATGAGATAAAAAATCAAATGTATTCAAAATCCTCATAGAATCCTTTAAAGTAAAAATAATTTACCCAAATAAAAACTATTGCTTAAACTTTCAATGTCAAAACCTTTACATTCATGATTTAGTTTCCTGTGATCTACTCAGTACTGTTCTCCTCTGAAGCTGCTGTAATACCATATTTAAGCATCACTGTCTTGAGTACTAAATGTTCAAGAAGTACAGTAGTGAAGATGAATTTAGAAGTTATGTTATTGTTTTAACTGTAATTACATAACTTAACTGGTATAAGTGGGAGACCTGTTGATCCTGTTACCACACTATTGTTGTCTAGGAAATTCGTCTCCACACTGTCATTGTGGAGTTTGAGTGATACCCGTGTTAATGTTGGAGAGTGGTCGTCTTGCTACCTTGGTTCCTAACTTGTCTCTGGTCTTATCTGGCCTACCTTACAGTGTATCTTAATCTAGTCTTAGTAATTCGTCTTATTATCTAGGTTCCTAACAGGTTTAAAGTCTACTCTGGTTTATCTTATCTTCTCTTGTATTATAATCAAATGTCTATTGTTTATTTTGATTATTCAAGAGTCCTAGTCCCTATTGTTCTGATTTCCCTTGTTTATTCTACCTGATGCTAATTATAATTGTCTATCCTCCTCCTACTTTTACTGATACTGCTACTGCACTGTTCATTAGTTTTGTATTTAACTTTCTGGAATTTTATGATTTTGTTTGTAGTATTTGCTCCAAAAAGTATCTTCACGATTTTGTGTGAGACAATATGACACAGCGGACGAAGGATTTTGACACCCCTACCGAGACAACAGGAGTCACGGTTGCTCATTTTGAAATTCATCAGACACCTACGTAAAGATACTTTTTGGAGTGACATATAGGCTTATAGCTATTAAACCAAACTAGGGGCAAACCTTAGGACTAAAAGTTAAATAGTCTTGTATAGAGAAGCTTGAATTATGCGTGAATATAAAACTTAGCTGATCATAAATAACAACGTAACTCAAAGTAATATGTACTGTGCATGATGCAACAACTTCAGCCTTACCTTCCTACTGTAATTAGGTTTTCTCTCAAGATCAACTTAAGGGAAACTGTGCAGACTTAACCGCCAGCACTGAATTTATAGCACCAGGCAGACCTGAGTTGCTAGTTTGGTAAATTTCCAGAAGGAAATTTTTTTTCTCCATATCCAATTCAGATAGTTTGTTTTGAATAATGAATTAACGATTTAAATAAAAATATTAAAAAGTATGTTAGAAGGAGAGGCAGGGCAGGATAGGGGGGCATGACCAAGGACTTTGTAAAATTAAAGGTTTAACCCTCCAATATGGGATACCACTCAATTTCACTTTGCTAACGCCAGATGCTTTTATTCAGCATAAACTTCCCATACACAAGGGGTTAGTAATATAGTAATAACAATTCTATATTATTAATGACAATAACAATAAATAATCATAAGCATAAAAGTAGTAATAATAACGACAATAATAGTAATAATAATAATAATGACTACTATTTTGGGGGGTAAAATTTACACACACATTTAGCAGACAACCTTGGCATGTTAACGAAGCTAAACTATTACCCACCGACCGACCGACTGCACATGTAATTGACGTCACTTGACTTCCTGTGTAAGATCTGACCTCACTGTTACCTCAGCTATGATGTATACATGAATAATGGATTGCTGAGATACGGCAGACACACTCATACATAATACAGTATACAGTTACAGGGAATACAGTGATGCAGTGGCACAAATACAGCGGAAAAGTAACAGCGATACATGGATACAGAAGTGCAGTGATACAGTGATACGCGGCCCGTGGATACAGTGATGCATGGACACTAATATGGTGATACATGGATACAGAATACAGTGATTCGTGGATACAGTAATGAACTGGTTACCGAAGTGCATCTGCTTTAACGAGAGAGTTGTAATAACACGGAGAGAGAGTTTGAAGGCTGGCTGTCACCCTCCAAGGTTATGCACCCATTACAGGAACACTCATCTAGTTGAGTTACTAAGGCCGTAAGTATTTTGAATCTATTAATTAAGAATACAGTAGTAAAAGTAGTGTAGATACAGGTGCTGGTACAGGTACAAGTTGAAGGATAGGTAAAATAACAAATTAAGATGTAAGTCCAGGTCGTATAAGTAGCTTTCAAGAGGTAAACGGTGCAAGTACAGTTACAAGCACAGAAACACGAACACGTAAGCTGCATATATTACAAAATAATCACAATACATAAACACTATTCATTACAGACATTACATGAATTATTACAAACTAATTCATGCTACTAATAAAAAACAATACGTACAGAAAATATAACAAAAACAAAACAATAGCAACGATATTCAGAGGTACTCGTAAAAAGCAGATAAACAAAACTCAGAGATATTCTTAGCCTTGTGAGTGACCATCATTTTCAACACAACTGAGGCAGTATTCTCTAAAGTCAAGGAGAGAACGAAACTTTCTCTTAAGTTTAAAAAATCTAAAGTTTAATTTCTCAAAGGTTCGTAAATGTTCTTTTGGAATTACGTGAATATTAAACATACCGACAGATTTCACCTGGTGATTTAATACACGAATGTTATTTTCGGGAGGAGGTTTTGTTTGATTAGGTTACGTCAGGTAAGGTTAGGTTGCGCTAGGTTAAGCTAAGTTTGGTAAGGTTAGTTTCAGTTAGGTTGAGTTAGAAGCTAAGTTTAGTATGGTTAGGTTATGTTAGGTTAGAGGGAACCAATTCTTCACTAGTGTTGACTGACGCTAACAAGTTACATACATAATGCATATCAGTCAATTACGATAAACATTCATCTTACATTTTTTTTAATTCAGTTAACCAAAGAGTTATATTCTCATATGACTTACAGTTGTCATTTATCTTACTAACCGTGGACCCCAAAACAGCTCGAGGCCAACATTCATTATTTACACGGCGGAAGGCAGCTGTTATGTCACTTAGTAAAGGGATATATTATGTAAGAAGGTATTAATGTCATGTGTTTTATTTTAATGTGTTAACAGTTTTTTTTAATTTAGTTTTGACTTCATTTTTATTATTCACACTCTGTCTCTGTCTGGGTGTGTGTGTACAAGTGCGTGTGTAACATATCTGCCAATCCTCCCAGGCTCCCACCACACCCCCACTTAACCCGGGATCGTATGCAGACGTAACAGCCAATCAGATTTAACCTTACACTACGTCACTCTTTCATCTATTTTAAAACGTCACTCAACAGCTTTCTTAGTTCACTTTAATGGTGTGAGGCCCAAGGCTGCCTTGTAATAGTGTGACCTCTGCGTCCATTGCCTCCTGTATTGTGTAACAAGTTCATGTAGAGTTATTTTTTTTCCATGGTTCCCCATCGAGTCACAGAGGTCACAGAAAATGGGGTTTTCAAGTTAAAAAATAATTGTACTACTACTTCTACTAATACTACTACTACTAATAATAATACGTATAGTGAAAGGACCTTCTAAACACTAATCATTCATAATAAATAAATAAAAATCACATTAACTAACAAGAAATAAGGAATCATTTTCATTTATTTAAAAAAAATATTTCACGATCTTAAGAAAAACCAATACGATAATTTTTACCTTTGGACTTTACCTGTATATATTGTAATTAATCTTCGTAAAGGTGTTCCAAATAATGCGTGTTTCTAAATCTTAAAATATGTCTAATTACTAACGTTCTTCAGGTGTAATAAACTTGGGGAATTAATCACCTGAAACGAAATTTTCCCTATTGGCAAGAAGAGCCGATGGATAATAATAATTAATTGCAGTGGAATATTCAGGTGGTTACAGATGGTCAGTTACAAAAATATACAGCAGATGGGTCTTATATTTCAGATGATTGACGGTGAAAAATACAATGATTTTTTCATTATTATTTTAGGAAGAACAGAGGTATATTGAAGATTAATGAAATGTTGTACAATATGAAGTTTGATACAGGTGTGTGGATTGAACAAAAGTAATCCTTAAAAGACGCTTCTTTACTTAGTTTAATGCAATGTGTAAAATTTCTTATTATCTCTCCTGGATACGTGTGTTAGGATTCAGGTATTGATAATGCGTCTGTGTGATTTATTAAGGAAACTCGTAAGCAATGAGAATGTCTTGCATAATTTCGGTGCTCTTATGATAGTAGATAGATAGATAAGAGACAAACCGACAGAGAGAGAGGGAGAGAAAGAGAGGCAAATAGATTGAATATATTGATAGATATTAATTAAGTAATATCGTTATACAAGTTCACTTTGATTCAATATGCATTCATAGACAGCGCAGGTATACAATAATGCGATTCGACGAAGTATTACACAAGAAAACCATTATATATTTATTACCAGTCATATTCAGTCATGTTTAGATCAATAAAAGTTTGTTACTAAGGTATACTCAGTTCCCCGGCCATACCATAACTAAATCCACTGGGCCATAATTTAGTTCAACAATGGCAAAATAATGATAATCTCCCCCGCTGCGTCACAATAATGTCCAAGAGGCCATAATTATGTACCATAACGATACAAAATACCAATTATCTCCCGTAGTGCCACAACAAAAGTCCGGCATAATAATAATAATAATAATAATAATAATAATAATAATAATAATAATAAAAACAAGGTATTTGAGATCTTTTCGTAATAATAACATTTCTACAGGACAAGAACATTATTACAATATTTACCGGTAGACGCGTATTGAATGGCGAGAGAGAGAATACTGTAACAGCTGAAAATTACATTGTATTACCATTTGGCGTTAGGTATAGGTACAGAGACACAAGCATTCCTCACTGAAATATGTATATAACTGAACTAAGGGCCCTAAGTTTGAGCGTGTCTGGTAAGATGATGGGCGAGTGGTAGCTAATAATTAATAAGGTGTCGCTACAAGAAAGGCGAAGCATTGTGTTTCTAATGTGCCTCTAGTCCCGTGTGCTGTGGGTATGATTAATCAGATTTAAACGCTACCGTAGCTATTTCTTTATTACCAGGTGAAAGAGTTTTCAAATGCATGTTTATAACTGAAGAAAATCGTGTCATACCACATAAATCCTAATACTGAAATCCTGTTGAAGAGAACCGTCGAGGCTACGGTCGAAATATATACGTTTTCTCGCTAATCTTCTACAGCGGGATTTCAGTGACTCGTTTGTACATATCTAGGTTAAGGTGGTTCATTATAACTCTAAGTATATAAGAAGGTTAAGTACCTTTAAGATTCATTAATGGTCAAATCCATGTTGAAGTGGTCTGACCGACGTATGTTTGATAGAATATTTGTTTGGGTGATACAGTTTCACTCCATTAAGATACAACAATCAATTAACACCAGTCGCATAATGCAATAAGGTACAGTATTACAAAGCGGAAGAAAGTACAGTGCACTTACGGGAGACACAAGTACTTTCAGCATAAAAGAACATCAAAACACTAATTGTATTCAGTTAAAGTATGAAGCCCACCAGTTACTGCGCATGCGTTGGCTTGTCCAGTCAAAACAAGAACCACAGGAGGGTGTGTCTCTGAACTTCTGAAGCTCGTCATTAGTCTGCATCAGTGATCAGGGCGGGTGAGTGGCAGGGTGCTTCTGTCTTCGTACTTACAGCCATCAGCATTGTTGTTTTACTCAACCACTTAGTAAGTATAAAAAATATGTTACTTAGTACAAGAATTAAATATATTAATGATTGTAGGTACCGTTATGGAGTATTTATGTGTTACAGGTACTATGATGGAGTATTAATGTGTTGCAGGTACCTGTACTATCAATCAATCAGAGCACCGTCCGCATACCTGAGGGTTGGCCCCCCTACCCTCAACTTTGCCCATTATTTATGTTATTATTCCCTCATCCCTAATTATATGACAAAAGTATCTTTTTTTTTAATTTCAAATAATTCTCTTGTAGTTTTTGCTAACTTCAGCAGTTCTTCATTTGTTGTCTAGTCAGTGTAATTTATTCTTAGTATTCGCCTATAACGCCATATTTTAAAGGCCTCCAACTTTGGTTTATGCTGAGAGTGTTACGCTTCATACCCATACAACAATCCTGTCCTGACCATATCCTGTTTTTGCTTGACTTAAATCCTGTTATTTCTTTCGTTCATCTACCATAACAGCCAATGTTACTTCCCAAATACGCACAATGTTTCCACTTAAAGTTCCCCTGTTGCCTACCATAATTCTTATTTTATTATATATTTCCTATTTAGAAAGAACCATTACTTTCGTTTTTACAACACAAACTCTTAAACCACTACTCTGTTAACGAGTTTCTGTAACGCCTCTTCACTACTTGTGATAAGAGCAGTGTCGTCTGCATACTTTACCATTAACTTTTAGTCTTTCATTATCACTTATAACTTCTCTCATTAAGAATTCTGAATATATATTATACAATGTTGGAGAAGGAACACAACCTTGTCTTACTTCCAGTCTAACTGTGAACCAATTAGTAAGTTAATTTTTTTACTAACACTCCGAAGAAGAGTGACCATTCTAATCCTTCTTACTGCCGCTCCATTGCCCTAACTTCATCCCTCTCTAAGATTTTCGAAACTATCTTGAACTCCCATTTTCTCCGTCACCTTGAACGCCTTTCTCTTTTGTCGGATCACCAGTATGGCTTTCGCCAGGCGAGATCTACTGGTGATCTGCTCTCCTACCGCACCCATCTTTGGTCATCCTCTCTTAGGGATTATGGGGAAACTTTTGTCGTGGCCCTCGACATTTCCAAAGCATTTGACAGGGTATGGCACAAGTCTTTGCTTTCTAAACTTCCCTCTTATGGTTTCTCTCCCCCACTTTGTTTTCTAATCTCTAGCTTCCTTGAGAACCGATCCATGGCACTTGTTCAATTTTCAATTTCAATTGTTTATTCCTTGATAGAGGAAGCGGGATCCTAGTGCTGTGGCAGTTGTTGTCGAGGGATCGATCTCTCGCTCTTTCTCTACCAGTAGTGGCGTCCCACAGGGTTCTGTTCTTTCACCAACTCTCTTCATTCTTTTTATCAATAATTTACTTCACACTACAACTAATTCTATCCATTCTTACGCGGATGATTCTACTCTTCACTCTTCTTCACATTTTCCCCTTCCTCCTACTCTCAAACTAGAACTGTTTCTAGAGCTGATATCATTACTTCTATCAATGCGGATCTGTGCAGCATCTCTGAATGGGTAGGTAGAAACTTGGTTAAATTCAATAGTAATAAAATTCAGTATTTACCAATTACACTTTCTAAATTAGATTATCTCCCACCAATTATATTTCAGAATGCTATCATTCTGCCAAATTTTGAAATAGATATGCTAGGCCTCACCATTTCCTCCAATATGACATGGAAATCACACATCCTTAACAGAGCTAAAGCTGCCTCCCGAAAGTTGGGAATGCTGTACAGATGCCGTAGCTACTTCACTCCTGAGCAGTTGCTTCAAGTATACAAGGGATTCATTCAGCCTAACTTGGAGTACTGCTCTCATATCTGGGGTGGCTCTTCTTCTGTCCAACTGTTAGATAGGGTGGAATCAATGGCATTTCGTCTTGTTAACTCTCCTTTAGTTGACAATCTTTCTTCTCTTTCTTTTAGCCGCAATGTTGCTTTACTCTCTCTCTTTTACAGGTACTTTAACGGGCAATGTTCGGTGTATTTGGCATCCTGTGTACCGCCGGCATGGCCTTGGGCTCGTAACACTCGTCTTGCCCCTTGTGCCCACCGTTTCTCTGTGGATGTCAGTCACACTAGAATAACCCGTTATAGTACATCCTTCTTTCCTCACACAGCCAAACTGTGGAATGCTCTGCCTTCTGTGTTTCCATACTTATACAATCTGTCTCACTTTAAAAAAGCTGGTTTTCCGGCATCTTCGGGTGTAGATTAACACAGTATAACCTTTTTCTACTTTGTTTTTAATTTTTTTTTGTTCTTATTTTTTCAACCCCCAAGGCTCGTTGTGGGTCGTTCGACCTGTGCCCGGGTGGGCTAATTCCCGTAAAAAGAAAGTATTTTTTCTAAGACTTCTATAAGTTTATTGTATTTTACCTTATCAAAAGACTTTTCAAAATCAACTAAGCAGATATACAAATTTCTTTGGATCTCTAAAGCCCTTTCCCTCGAAGTGGTACTATGATGGACAGTTAATGTGTTGCACGTGGCGTATTAATGTGTTACAGGAGCCGTAAGGGAATATTAAAGTTTGTTGCAGATGAAGGAATATTTCTGTGTTGCAAATAGTGAAGTATTATGTTGCAGGAACCGTGATGCTGCCGTTGGCTTGGCTGTTGTTGATGGCTGCAACATGCGTCAACCTCGCCTCGTCCACCACACCAGTTATCGGTAAATATCATGTCCATCCTGCCATTCACAGACTCATATCATGCTACCTTACTTAAGACGAAGACCACATTCTGGTTATCGACCGAAAGACCGAGCGCTACAGCATAGATGCCTGAAATAATGTGTCTTTTTTTTAAAGTTGTCGATGTTCCGGCATATTCAAGAGACCGTACACGTTCAATATTTGCCAACAGTGATTAGCAGATAATAGAAATGCAATAGTCTCAAATTGTTAACCGAACACACAACGACACAAGTTCCTAATTTAACAAATTGAAAACGTCACTTCTCGTCTGACTCTGACCAGCAAAGTCGGTTGGGTCTGGCGATAGCACCGGGATGGAGGACTGCCTGGGAACACGTTACTGGAACTAAGCACCTCATGGCTTGTCGGCTATCCTTGGTCAAATGAACTAAATATCAATAATCACTATGCAAATTACACTTACTCGGTAGAAAATGTGTTATAGTCTGTATGGTTATATTATAAAAGTTTAAAAAATAAGAATAACTACTTCATGTATAACTCATCGATTTTTCTGCCATCACTCACAAATAACCAATTACCTGATCCATATATAAATAATTTCTCCATGAATATAATATTAGAAATGATTTGTCACCTAAATTATTTCTATAAAGGAGAACATTGCAATAAAAAATCATCCAGCACCTTATCAGTAGTCGGAAACTATTTTAGGTTTGTAGACGATGCATTAAACAGAGTGTCTAGTAAGGCGCGTACCAAAGGGGAATTATTGTTTTTCACTTGTTTTTTTCTTCTTCTTAGGTGAGGTAATCATAACATATAACAAAGATAACAAATAACTAAGATAAGTCATGAAGATAAATCGAATGAACCACTGAAGTCTCTGATTTTTACCCCTCTTGATATCACTGGCTGAGGGTCACGTAAAAATGGTTCTCTTTCTCCACCGCCATCATGCGAGAGGTATATGGAACGGAGACCCCAGTGGCCAGTCCTTTGCTAAAACTTCACCTGATTGAATGTACTCAGACTTGCAGGTGCTGGGCATAAATTATAATTTGTATACAATAACAGTATTATTCGTACATCATTGTAATTCGTATTATATCGCTATAATCTCATGCAGGTGTGGTGCTGAAAGAGACGACACCGGGAAAGGCGCCAGAGGACCACAAACACCTGAAGGGGACAATGAAGAGCTTGAGTATCGAGCTGAACTTTACCGTACAGATTATTATCACCACAAGTCCTGCCTCGTTTCCCTCACAGATTCCTGGTAATATTACTGACACGCAAGACTGTGGTGTATATATGTGTGTAAAAAAAGGAGGGGATGACTAATAATTCGTTTATTATTTATTTTGTTATTTATTCATTAGCTGAAGAGACACGACATGGAGCTAACCTAATCTAAGTTCACCTAAGCTAACCTAACCAGCCAAACCTAATCTACCCCAGCTTGACCTAACGTAACCTAACCTGATCTAACCTAACTAAATTTTCCCTTACCGTATTAAACTTAACTTAGCTAACATTTTCCTTATGTTGGCAGGAGTCGTTGGCTTGGTCGCTTATGGGCGGTGCTGGAAGGGGGGCGTGGTGGGCGTAATGGAAGACCTTGGCGTGGGCGTACCAGTTCTAAGCTTGATGGTAGAGAGATGTGGTAATCTATCAACACCATCTACAGTACTGCCTCTCTACACCCTTACGGTAAAGAGTTATACTTAATCAACTACACTAACCTAACCTAACCTAACCTAACCTAACCTAAACTAAACCAATCCCCCCAGGTAACGTGAGGGTGTTCAATCATCAGGTAAAATAAACTGGAGGTGAAAACTAATCTTTAAGTGACCTAAACAAACCTTCTTTACCAACACAAGTCTCAATAAACATAACCTCGTTTCATAGTGATTCATTTAATAAAACTGTTAGTACCTTTTAGGACCACCAGAGGACGTACTGTTTACCTAGGATACTGACGGAGTGGGTGAAGGGGGTGTTGACACGTCTCCACCTCCACACGCCCGTAGTATCACCCTCAACACACGCCTACAACCTCACCCACGCCCTCACACACCATCTGGCTAGCTTTCAACGCGTAGGGTAAGTTTTATAAACGTTCAGGAGTGTATGTACAGTATGTTGATGGTGGTAATATAGCTGTATCTTTTGTACCACTGTATCCTTGTGTCCTTGAACTCCTGTATCCCTGTATTCTTGAACTCCTGTATCCCTGTAACGTCCCCACAGACACCAGGAGCTGACTGGATGTTGGGTGACGTCTCCAGCCAAAGATCTGAGCCAACACACTCCACTGAGAGGTCAGGAGTACAGAGCTCACGTGAGGGCCACTATCAAAGCTCTACTGCAGGGTCATGTACTCACCATCGTCCTCAAACACGTGAGAGAGAGAGAGAGAGAGAGAGAGAGAGAGAGAGAGAGAATGCCCAAACTTTCTAAAACATGTAACAGAGAGAGAGAGAGAGAGAGAGAGAGAGAGAGAGAGAGAGAGAGAGAGAGAGAGACCACCAGTAAAATATTTTATGAATTTCTTTTAAAATTTACTCAAAATATATTAAAAACAATTCTAAAAAAAGAAATCGCCATGACTAAACTGACTAAAACTAACTATTAAGATTAGGACCCCACTATAGCTAGTCTAATCACCACATCCTCCAGAGGGCGCCGTACGTGTTCCTGGAGCTCAGAGGACGTCAAGTTATCGGTTCTTCAGGGATACTCATTGAACTGCTCCACACCCTGACTCAGATTTACAACTTCACGTGAGTCCACTCGTTCGATACCACCATCCTGCTGTTTCTAGTGATGGGTGTATGTGTGTGTATGGCCTATATGTATGTGTATGTATGTATGGTTCTCGTGTACGTATCCTCACCTACAGGTACATCATGAAACTACCTGACGATGACAAGTGGGGCTCCATCAGCAGTGACGGATCCTGGAACGGTATGGTGGGGGAAGTGCATAGAAACGTGAGTAATAGCTCTGTCTGTCTGTCTGTCTGTCTGTCTGTCTATCGTACAAGCTCAGTCCTACTCTCTCTCCTATAGCATTAATAGTAGTACTATATACTACTACTACTACTATTAAATACATTGATTCAGCAAGTATATAAACAATGCACTACTTGTCTCTTTCTCCTGAACCAGTTAAATTCTACAGGAGCTTCATGCCTCTCTCCTTCATCCCTCCTCCCCCCTACAGGAGCTTCATGCCTCTCTCCTTCACCACTCCTCCACCTACAGGAGCTTCATGCCTCTCTCCTTCATCCCTCCTCCCCCCTACAGGAGCTTCATGCCTCTCTCCTTCATCCCTCCTCCCCCCTACAGGAGCTTCATGCCTCTCTCCTTCCTCCCTCCTCCCCCTACAGGAGCTTCATGCCTCTCTCCTTCATCCCTCCTCCCCCCTACAGGAGCTTCATGCCTCTCTCCTTCATCCCTCCTCCCCCCAACAGGAGCTTCATGCCTCTCTCCTTCATCCCTCCTCCCCCCTACAGGAGCTTCATGCCTCTCTCCTTCATCCCTCCTCCCCCCTACAGGAGCTTCATGCCTCTCTCCTTCACCCCTCCTCCCTCCTACAGGAGCTTCATGCCTCTCTCCTTCATCCCTCCTCCCCCCTACAGGAGCTTCATGCCTCTCTCCTTCATCCCTCCTCCCCCCTACAGGAGCTTCATGCCTCTCATTCCTCCCTCCTCCCCCCTACAGGAGCTTCATGCCTCTCTCCTTCATCCCTCCTCCCCCCTACAGGAGCTTCATGCCTCTCTCCTTCACCCCTCCTCCCTCCTACAGGAGCTTCATGCCTCTCTCCTTCACCCCTCCTCCCTCCTACAGGAGCTTCATGCCTCTCTCCTTCATCCCTCCTCCCCCCTACAGGAGCTTCATGCCTCTCATTCCTCCCTCCTCCCCCCTACAGGAGCTTCATGCCTCTCATTCCTCCCTCCTCCCCCCTACAGGAGCTTCATGCCTCTCTCCTTCACCCCTCCTCCCCCCTACAGGAGCTTCATGCCTCTCTCCTTCCTCCCTCCTCTCCATACAGGAGCTTCGTGCCTCTCTTATTCCTCCTTCCTCCCCCTACAGGAGCTTCGTGCCTTTCTCCTCCATGCCCCCCCCCTACAGGAGCTTCATGCCTCTCTCCTTCACCCCTCCTCCCCCCTACAGGAGCTTCATGCCTCTCTCATTCCTCCCTCCTCCCCCTACAGGAGCTTCGTGCTTCTCTCCTTCATCCCCCTACAGGAGCTTCATGCCTCTCTCCTTCACCCCTCCTCCCCCCTACAGGAGCTTCATGCCTCTCTCATTCCTCCCCCTCCCCAACAGGAGCTTCATGCCTCTCTCATTCCTCCCTCCTCCCCCTACAGGAGCTTCGTGCTTCTCTCCTTCATCCCCGTACAGGAGCTTCATGCCTCTCTCCTTCCTCCCTCCTCCCCCTACAGGAGATGGATATGGCCCTGGGTCCTACGTCGATCACAGAGGAGAGAGAAAAGGCGATTGACTTCACCACTCCGTTTGACTTCGAGCCCTGGGACATTATGATCCCAGCCTCTCAGGAGAATGTTGATCTCTCTGCTTTCTTGATGCCATTCAGTGGCTATGTGAGTATTGTGTTGTGTTGCGTTGCGTTATGTTGTATATGTGTTGTGTTGTTGTGTGTTTTGTGTTGTGTTGTGTATGTGTATATTGTCTATGTTATGCATGCTCGTATGTATATGTATGTGTATATCAAAGTATTTCTAAGTATAGAAGTATAATATTATTAACCCTATATATCTCAGTTGTTTACCCTATAGTGAACATTTAAATACTCGTTTCTTATCTCTCTTGTCATTTTAACAGCATCAATGAAATAACCTTATCTTTATTCACCTGTATGTTGTCGCCAGGTGTGGGTGGGCGTGATGATGTCCTGGATAGCGGTGGGTGTGATGCTGTTTCTCCTGTCTAAGTCTGATTACCATCTGTCTGTTTTTTCCGTCCAATCTTCTTCAGGTCCCCGTTCACCTTCCGTCCTGAGATTTCTTTTAGAATCCCTTGGGTCTCTTCTTAGTCAGAGTAAGTAGTAGTAGTAATAGTAGTAGAGAATTCAGAATGTTGATCAAGGCAGCTTCACTCCTCTAGTGTTCACAACCTCTGTTGGGATGGGACCAAGTGCAAGATGTTTCTACGCCAGACTCGCGGAGGTGATCTCCGAACTGAAGCAGCAGCCCAGAAGTTATGTTACAGCCTGGATGAGATGTCGAATGTTCTTCTCTCTCCTTAGGTAGGCTTTGCTCTGCCTCAGGGGAACGAGAGCTTCTGCCCCAATGCCGACATCAGCTGCAGATATTGACTACGAGACTACAGTCACTGAATGCCGCATAGATCTGCGGCTCAACTAAGTCAACACAGCTAGGATAGCTACTTATGTATTAGGATGTTTAATATTAAGGTAATAAAATGGCGGCGAAGGTGTGGCTATTGGGGGAGGCTGGAGGCCATTGTAAAAAAAAATAGTAGTTAGTAGTAGTAGTATAAGAGAAGGTTGGAGGCCACGTCATTGAAAAAAAGTAGTACTTGTAGTAGTAGTAAGATCTGGGCCGTAAGTGTTAAGTCGGTAAGTCAAACCAACACTGATCATTGGTAGGTGTTATCAGTACAGTAAATTCAATAAATGACAATGGCATTTGATTTGATATTTTGTGTTACTCGTGTACAAAGTCATAGCTCTCTAGACCAATACGTGTGTGTGTGTGTGAGAGAGAGAGACAGAGAGAGAGAGAGTGTCTGTGTGTGTGTATGTATGTATGTGTTTGTAGGGTTTATCAGCCTAATAATATTTCCTTTGTACTTAAATCATCAAAGCTCATCAGTAGTTTACTCCCCGATGAAAAAAAAAAAAAAACCCAATAACTTTTCTTCCATCAACAGGTATCAGACAACCCAGAACTGAGACTGTGAAGGTGTTATCAGGATGGTGGTGGGTGTTCTGTGTCATAACCATCGCTTCCTACTCCAGTAAATTGATAGCTTCCATTACTGTCAGATTTACGACGCCACCTGTTACCTCGTTGCTACAGATGGTGGAAACTCAACCTATAGTCTGGACCTACCAAGCAAACAGTGCCATGGAGGAGCTGTTTAAGGTGCCTCTCTCTCTCTGTGTCTCTCTGTCTGTCTGTCTGTATATTATGTATGTATGTGTGTATATGTGTTTGTTTATGCATATACTCGTATGTGTGTTTATGTGTATGTATGTCTTTGTGTGTATATGTTTATGTGTGGTTGTGTGCATGTATGTGTTATTGTGTAAGTATGTGTTTACGTATATTTGTTTGTGTGTTTATGTATATGTGTGTGCTCTAAACATCTACGGTAAATTTGCTTGTCAATATCTTTGCAGTTCGTAAGATAGCCAATAACAACTTTGTTCTTACAGTATTCGGAGGCCGGTAGTATGTTCGGTAAGGTCGGTCAGCTACACCGTGAGAGAGAAGGTCTCTTAGTGAAAAGTTTTAAGGAAGGAGTTGAAGCCGTTCTGGAAAAGGAATTTGCATATATTGAGGTAAGTACAAATACATTTTTTTGGGTATATTAATTAGTCATATAGTTCTAGTCTACAAATAACCGACTAAATGCTCTGTTATGCTATATTTAATAATATTATCATATATACGTACTATTATTATCATATATATTTGTCAATACTATACCACATGGTTATAAACTGTAGCAATATATTTGCAAACTTGCTATTTATTTTCGGCGTAATATTGCCTAATAATAGAGGAACACTCGTAGTAAAATATGTAATCTTTTTAGCACTGTATTCCTGTAATGTTGATTTGATTTCACCATATAGTAACAGTGTATGTATCCCTGTATTACTGTACCCGCTGTATCACTGTACTGTAGGACGCGTCGCTGCTGGAGTATGCCATCGCAGACGACCTGGCTGTGCATGGTGACTGTCGGATGAGTTTAGTCGGTGACCATTTCTTCTTTACGCGATTCGGGATGATTTTGCAGCGAAAGTCACCCTATAGAGAAGCCTTCAGTTACGAGTAAGTGACAGAGGTAGTGGTGTGAAATGGTGGTGGTAAAAGCAGTAATGGCAGTAGTAGTAGTGATAATGGCAAAAGTAATAGTGGTAGTAGTGGTAATGCTGACAATAGTGGTAGTAATAGTGGGAGTACTGGTAGTGATGGTGACATTAGTATGGTTTGGCTTCCAGGATCCTCCAGTTCATCCAGACGGGGTTGATGGACGCCTGGAAGAAGAGGTTTTGGCCTGGTGCGAGTCGTTGTGTCGGTGCTGCAGCCAAGAGACCCGTTAGACCTCTTAACTTCCTGGACGTAGCGGGAACACTGTTACTTCTGTTGGGAGGCTTGGCGCTCTCAGCTCTCCTTTTCCTGGTGGAGATTATGTATTCTAGATGCCACGGATGGACGCCTGGGAGAGGAACTGCAGGTCTTAAGTGACTCGTCCCTGGCAAAGACCCCTGCATAATAAGCCTTTAAGTTTCTTGAATGTGTTACTCTCACTTCCTCTATTATGATGAAGACAGTGTGTGCTCGGTGTTGACCACAAGCCCGACAGTCTCCTTTGTTCATTAGATGCCTCACTGATGCCAATATCAGATTCATTTGATGTTGACACCTTCCTGACTCGTGCCCCCCGTCCTGATGTCTATTCTTGAGGCATGGCAGTACTCTCTAGTATATGAAATGCTGGATTTATAAACACAAGCTCTCACTCTTGTAGTCTGCCCTGTTGATACCCTGTTCAAGTGCTGATTTATTGGCTACCAACACTGATGTTTATTACTAATTTGTTCTTGTTGATTTTTAGCTGTTTCTGTCCTTTGTAGTGTAGATGTTAGTTGTTGCTGTATTGAAGAGAGAGAGAGAGAGAGAGTTAAAAAACGCTAATGTCACCTTAGTATCACAAACAATGATTCAAGTTTGTGTTAGTATAAGCACCACCTAACTTACTATGTGTAAACATTATTATAAACAAAGTCCAATATATCAGCGTTTTATCCCATTATAATCATGAGTATTGTAAATAATGTACATATATGTTGTAAATATTCACTAAGAAATAAACGAGGGAGAGTACAGCAGTAAGCATAACAAGTTAGTATAATATATAAGCCAAGTACAGGTAAATTATAGTACTTATTACAGGGTTCAAGGTGATAGCCCCAGGGAGCGAAGGGGTTAATGAGGATAATTTTCAACTAAGTCACAGGTGTAAATTCTCAGGATTAATAGCTCCAGATAATTGTATTTAATGGGCCCAAAAGATCTACTCTAGAATTAACTATCGTGAGAATGTAAGGAGGGAGAAGGGTCAGGCAACATGTTAGTTTTCTGAGCCTGGTTGGACGCACCCACCTTATGTGAGCAGTCAATTAGAAGACTGTGTGTAGCGCTCCACTTCAAGACGGTGTCAACAATACACCGGCAACTGAAGTGTTAAATATTCTCAAGAGATTCTTTAACGGCTTAGATTCGGAAAGGCTATTTATGGTGAATTTTCCCATAACTTATTGAAGAGATGGATTTATAAAAGTTTGTATGAGATAATTTTCCCTGAATTATTTTATGCGGTGTTGAACCTTTTGCCTGAGTGGCGCTGTGAGGGGAGGGTCGTGTCGCTAGTGGCTCCTGGGTGGTGAGTAAAGTGTTAGTATTTTTATTTTCATACTAAATAATTTAGCCAAAAGGTTGTGTAGCTACTGTCCTCTGTGGTCAGTAAATTGAGTGTTTTTATTTTCATATTAAGTTACAGGTGATGTTAGAGAGTTGGTCAACCACCGCCAGGGTAGTTTGTCAACCTATAACAAGTAGTTACTGAGAGTTTTATTCCGTCATCAAATATAAATTTAGGTAACGATGTCTTATGAAAAGGTAAATATTAAGCTAAACTCCGTCATTTTATATATTATGCTGCCTGGATAATAGTGCAGTTTTAATATTATAAGGAACGTGAGCCTACTGCTGTAACTACAGTAGGTACCCCAGTAGTCATTCATGAAAGAAACAGGCCTCCTGTGAATGGTAACAGTTCAGTTCTGGTAAGTGTACCTGACCCAAGGAGTAGGGGGGAGGGTGGATCACTGCCTTCTACATGAACCACTGCCTCGGGTCATGTCTCGTTTCAAGAACAACTAAACAAGGTAAATACAATACCATAATTATGTTAACTTTACGTTTCTGATAATTTCGGGTCTATCAACACCTCCCTTAGCCCCATGTGCTCTCTGTTGCGGGTCTTCTTCTAGGTTTGTTCATTCTGCAATAAATATCGAACAAATATTTAGTTATTTCCTGACATATTTGTCTGCATACGACCACGCAGGTTTATAATGTGACTGAACTTATATTGCCCTATGGACATTTCTGCCCTCCCTAACGACAAGAAGAGGCCTCTCCTCGATACACCCACTCAAACCATAGCCGAATAAATATATGAAAGAACTGTTTTTTCCTTTTTCTTTTTGCAGAATAAGTTTAATTTGGAAATAAAGTGCGATGAATAAGCTTAATTTAGTGATGATATTAGGATCTTAAGATATAATGCCCAAATGTAACATAATTATGGTGTTGTATTCACCTCGTATTAGTCATTCATGAAACGAGACATGACCCGAGGCAGTGGTTCGTGCAGAAGGCAGTGATCCACCCACACCCCTACGTCAGGTACATAAGAAAATAAGGAGTCTGCAATAGGCCGGTTGGCCTGTGCATGGCAGCTCCTGTCGAGAGTTACTACCACTCTCTATCATCCATGAATCCATCTAGGCTCCTTTTAAGACTTTCCCGCGTTCCAGCACTTACTACAAAGTTGCTAAGCTTGTTCCACTCGTCCACCACCCTATTTGTGAACCAGTTCCTTCCTATCCCCCTCCTAAACCAAAACTTATCCAACTTAAATCCGTTGCTACGAGTCGTATCCTGCTCGGACATTGTAAGAACTTTATCTATATCGCCTTTATTGATTCCTTTCACCCACTTAAATACTTCTATCATATCTCCCTGCACTCTTCGTCTTTCTAGGGAATGTAAGTTTAGTTTCTGTAACCTATCTTGATATGGAAGGTTTCTAAGTCCCGGAATCATTCTTCGCTGCACCGACTCCAGTGAATTGATATCCATTCTATATAAGGGCACCAGAACTGAACAGCATACAGTAATCTGGGTGCGGCCTGACTAGCGCAAGATATATTTGCAATAAGACCTCTGCACTCTTATTACTTAAACTTCTAGATATAAAACCTAATACTCTGTTTGCCTTTTTTCGAACATTAACACACTGTTTTCTAGGCCGTAGGTCCGGGCTTACAAGTACCCCTAAGTCTCTTTCACAAGTCGACTTCTCTAGGTTGATGTTGTTAAGGCTGTATACATTGACAGTATTTGTTCTTCCAATAATAAGTACGCTGCATTTGCTGGTGTTGAATTTCATTTGTCATTTTACTGACCACTCCTGCAGTTTATTTAAATCCTCCTGTAGTGCATTTGCATCCTGCCCTGAATTAATCTGCCGCCCTATTTTGGTGTCATCCGCAAACTTGCTTATGTCACTGCTGATCCCAGTATCTAGATAGTCTCTGTTGATTATGAACAAGAGTGGGCCAAGTACTGACCCCTGGGGAGCCCCACTGGTTACACAGCCCCACTCAGATTTAACACCATCTATGCTGACCCTCTGTGTTCTTTCGGTGAGCCATGATTTTATCCTATTTAAGACTTTCCCCTCGATACCATGAGCCTTAACTTTTCTCAGAAGCCTCTGATGCGGTACTCTGTCAAATGCTTTGCTAAAGTCTTAAGTAAATAACATCGTAATTTTCGTCATTATCTTCTACCTCGAAGACTTTCATAAAAAACGTCAGCAGATTTGTTAGACAAGATTTTCCCTTTGTAAACCCATGTTGAGAGTCGTAGATTAATTTGTTTTTCTCTAAATGCGATCGGATGCTATTTGCTATAAATGATTCAAGAAATTTCTCCACTACTGACGTCAAACTAATCGGCCGGTAATTTAACGCCGATGCTCTGTCTCCCTTTTTGAATATGGGTACTACATTTCCTGTTTTCACAAGTCTCGCACAACTCCCATGTCTAATGATTTTATAAATAAATTTACGAGGGGTCCTCTAATCTGTTCTTTTACACTCTTCCTAAACTCGAGGGAAAATTTCATCCTGCCCTGGTGATTTTATCTTCTTTAATTTATTTATCTTCTTAAGAGCATCCTCTTTTCTGATAGTGATATTCCATAGTTTATCTTCATTTCCCCTAAATATCGGTTCCACCTCTGGAATTTCCTCCTGAATTTCTTCTGTGAAAACTGATAAGTAGTAGCTGTTTCATGCTTTGCTTATTTCCTCACTGTCATCGATCACTTCCCCTCTCTCTGACTTTAAAGGCCCAACTTGTCCTTGACCTTAATAATAATAATAATAATAATAATAATTAACGGTTTATTGAAAGAGCTTGGCAGCCAGAAGGCTGAAAATATACAGTTACATATTTGGGGAATGGGTTTCGAATTGCAAATAATATACAAGTAAAATAAGTGATACAAATAAGATATATAATAACTAGATGGGGTAAAGCTCAAACTACAGTGCATTTCAACATCGTGACAGTGCAAGAAGTAGTATTTACTGGGAATGAATACACTGGTTTATTAAAAGTTATTGATAATTTTTACAATGGTTGGGACTGGGCTGTTCTTATAGCGATCAGTTCGTGCACGTTTGGGCTGGATGCGGTTGTGGTGTCGAACAGCAATTCTCGGGCTAGGGATCTCAGGTGGTAGTAGGAGCTGGTGTCGAGGATGGTGTAGAAGCTTCTTACCAAATTTGCAGATGAGGTCGTGGTGATGGTCAGTGAGAGTCGAAAGGGTCAGTGTGTTGAGCGCTTCTTGATATGTGGAGTAGGAAGGGGGAGAGAATAATCTTGCATGTCCTCATTTGCACTTTTTCTAGGTGTTTACATTGTGTGTCATTTAGGGAGGAAGACCAGGTGGGGGATCTGACGTTTGTCTTGAATACCCACAAAATGTTCTATACTACTGAGGGTATACACAAACACTTGTTATCTTAAAAGTAGGTTCTATTCTCGTACGGGAGATATATACAGAGGGACCCAGAAGCTCGCGTCCACACCAAAAGACTCTGTCTTCACTCTCTATCTATCTATGTATTACTGCGCGCTGGGATGTACAGATGCCAGCATTAACAAGCTGAATACATAAAGTATAAATATGATAATTTATATACATAATATGGTGCACAATAAATGGGAATATTACATAGAATTAATACATGTTCTGTAATACTTTACTATACATAATTAATGGAGTAATATAAGAGTAATATAATAATACACAGCTTAAGGTACTACTTCGTGTCCATATCATACAGGGGAGGCATAGGTGAGCTTGGGAAGTATGAATGTTGTGTAAACACTGAGGAGCTCAGGTGCAGGAACTCCGAGGGACTTGAGTCGGCGGAGGAGGTGGAGATGGAAACTGGAGGATTTGACAACTTCCCTGACGTGTGGTTTCCAATTTAGTTTGTTGTCTATGGTGACGCCTAGGAGCTTCGTGGAATCTACAACCTGGAGTGTGTTCGGACCTAGAGTAATGGAAGGAGGTGGGACAATGTCGGAGGAGAGGTTGATGTGCATAACCATGGTTTTGGTATGGTTGATGGTGACATGGTTGTTGGTGGCCCAGTTTTGGAGACTGTTCAATAAATCCTGAAGGGCGGTATAATTGGGAGCAGAATTGTTGACGCTGATCCCAATGGTGGAGTCGTCGACATATTTCCAGCGAGCAGGGGTATCTCTTAGGGCATCATTGATGAGCATAAGGAAGCAGAGTGGTCCCATCTTGGTGCCTTGGGTGACGCCACAGGTGAGTGACTGAAAGGTGGAGACAGCCCCTCGGAAGCGTACAGCTTGGCGTTGGTCACTGAGGAAGTCTGTAAGCCATGGTATAAGACTTCTCCGAAGCCCGAGGTCAATAGCTTTGTTGATGATTATATTGTGGTCGACTAGGTCGAATGCTTTAGTGAAATCAATGAAGGCGACAGCTACAGACGTTTTTCGTTTCTCGAGATGGCGGTATATGTAATCGAGAAAGCTGACAAGACAGTGAGTGGTGGAGGAAGTTTTCATGTTGCCAAATTGCTGAGGGTCTACGATTCCTGCAATATCAGCATAAGCCCTGTCGAACACAAAACTTTCACAGATTAGGCTGGGTTTTGGGGTGATTGCAATAGGTTGT
The DNA here is from genome assembly GCA_958450375.1 of Homarus gammarus. Classification (NCBI taxonomy): domain Eukaryota; kingdom Metazoa; phylum Arthropoda; class Malacostraca; order Decapoda; family Nephropidae; genus Homarus; species Homarus gammarus. The sequence goes on from CAUDMG010001393.1 coordinate 1,126,617, forward strand.
AGCTGATTTAAGGATTGTGGGCTGGTTGACTTGGGCACTGGTGATACATAAGAGTTCTTCCAGTCAGCTGGGCATCTGGCTTGACTGAGAGAAGCATTGGTGATGGAGCATAGGGGTTTAGCAAGCTCCGGGGAGAACTCCTTGAAGAGTTTCATTGGTAAGTCAATGTCCGAAATACCTGAAAAAATCCCTTGGGATTCGCCTTGGAGTCTCTCGCTATCCTGATTTCATAGTCTCTCTTTGCTTTCCTTACATTCTTCTTAACATTCCTAGATAGTTCATTATACCTATTTTTGAGCTGCTCCTCCCCCCCCCCTTTAATTTCTTATAAATTCCTTTCTTTATTCCTATGTAATGTTTAAGTTTTTTGGTCATCCACCTTGGCTCATTCTTATTTGACCTAATTTTTCTGTATGGTATATTTTGTTCTTGTCCTTTACGTAGTATACTAGTGTATATATTATAGTCATGATCAATTGTTGTGTCGCCTGTGACCTCACCCGATCGAAAGTTTGGGACTCTGACCATATTGTCATTGTTTTTCTTTTTTCGTTACCAGAACTAAACTGCTTCCAGTTACAAGACCTCTCATCCAGGGGGGCCCGTTTCTTTTATGAGTGACTGTGTAATGTTGATGAGGTAGGTTAGGGGGGACAGACTTCGGTTACGGTAGCAAGTTTGTGCTCTTTGGGGTAACTGATATGATGCCAAACACAAAACATGTTAGGTTAGGTATGGTAAGTTAGGTTAGGTTAGATATGGTAAGTTAGGTTAAGTGATGACTGGAAGCAACTAATCTATAGGCTAAGTATGTGCACGGGATTCTTGGTACCTATCTTTAAGCTGATATACTACAGTTTGTAGTTATACTGTGTTTGGTTAATTTGTGTAGTTTTACTGTTTTTTGTGGTAACTCCCCCTATGGATCGCTCTGACAATGACTCATGTGTGACCTGAGGGAGGCCCAGCGGCTGGGGAATGTCTGAAGGTGCTGCTGGACTCTGCCTCCTGTGGGAGACTCTGCTTGCTGGGGAGTGAAGTCTCTCTCCCGACCTCGACTAGTGACGAGCGTGACCCCGGCTTCCTCTGAGTACTTTCTCTCCTTGTCTGTCATTGGGATGGAGCTGTTGGCTCTTATATTGGCGGTATCAGGCCGGCAGATATCGTCACTAATTAACACTTATCTGGGTGTGTTGAGACAGGTGTGTGGTGCAGGCTGGAGGGTAGTTTCTTGAGTTAACACGGTCATGATCACATGGTGGTGAGAACTTTGGTTCCCTTTGTGACCATGACCTCCTTTGGGTCAGGTCTTAATCTCACCTTAATTTACTGAAAGGTGTGTAAACTTACTTGGGTGAACACATGCTCCTTTTCTCACTGTTAAATGTGTTATTCTTCTCTGGGCTGTAAGCTATGGTCTGATAAACAAAAATAACAATAAAACTACAAAATATAAAATTTACATAAAAATGAGAAACTATGAAAAATTATATATATATATATATATATATATATATATATATATATATATATATATATATATATATATATATACTTCATTATATACATATTATATATGCAAGTAAATCACTGTAGGTGCGCGTGATCTAGGTATACGCTGATAACCACCAGGAAAGAAGAAAACACGAAGTTCCCAAACGCTTTCGTGTAATTCACATCTTCAGGGGTGAGTACAGACTAGAGAGAGTAATGCAAAACAAGGTGAATATATACAGAGGAGGGTGAGACCAGGTCCACAATGAGGGTGAGACCAGAAGATTTGTGATCAGGTGAGAGGGCGGGTCACTGTCCCGTCTGACCCGACCACCAACCGTTGTGTGCTATTTAAAGATTAGTAGGGTCATTACCTAATTACCTGACCATTGTGGACCTGGTCTCACCCTCCTCTGTATATATTCACCTTGTTTTGCATTACTCTCTCTAGTCTGTACTCACCCCTGATGAGGGTGAGACCAGAAGATTTGTGATCAGGTGAGAGGGCGGGTCACTGTCCCATCTGACCCGACCACCAACCGTTGTGTGCTATTTAAAGATTAGTAGGGTCATTACCTAATTACCTGACCATTGTGGACCTGGTCTCACCCTCCTCTGTATATATTCACCTTGTTTTGCATTACTCTCTCTAGTCTGTACTCACCCCTGAAGATGTGAATTACACGAAAGCACTTGGGAACTTCGTGTTTTCTTCTTTCCTGGTGGTTATCAGCATATATTATAAATAAGATAAGATAAATCTTGATAAAATCATACGGGAAAAGGGAAACAACGGAGCACCTTAGCTTTCGTCTTTATTCAAGACGTCTTGAATAAAGACGAAAGCTGAGGTGCTCCGTTGTTTCCCTTTTCCCGTGTGATTTTATCTATCTATATATATATATATATATATATATATATATATATATATATATATATATATATATATATATATATATATAAATAAAGCCCCCTTCCAAGTTATGTCCGTATAGTACAGTACATTACTGTATATAAGGCAGATAAAGACAAAACACTAAATTGTACTTGAATTTAATTTAAAAAGACCAAGAATTACAATTTTAATAGGAAAAATTACTTAGTAAGTTATAAGCCCGGCCTTATTAAGACGCAATTTAATTGGGAGCTGAACTTATAGTAAAACACTGAACAGTAATTAAATTATTATACTGTACAGTACTGCAAAATTGTTCTTAATTCAAAATAATTTAGTTCATTTTGTAAACTAAAATAACATACTGTAATATAATTAAAGTGACAATATTCCTGATAATTTCATAAAGCAAGGGGCAGGCATATTAAGTCTATAGTCTTTACTGCCGATTTTGTCTTAATTATTAATATTTTATATACAAGTGTATCTCTCGCTACACGAGTCTTCACTCTGTCTATAGACACAAATAATCTATTCCTACACCCCTTTCTCACTATACAAAACCCATGGTAATGTATTAAGTTTATACTTCGTAATGTGATAGGCGCTAAATTACAGTAATTAGTTACTAAATTACAGCAGTTAGGTCATAACTTACAGAAGTGGCTAACTGCACACCTTATTTCCATGGGTGACGACAAATTAAATTGGATAAAATCATGGCTCACCGATAGAACACAGAGGGTCAGCGTAGATGGTGTTAAATCTGAGTGGGGCTGTGTAACCAGTGGGGCTCCCCAGGCGTCAGTACTAGGCCCACTCTTGTTCAAAATCTATATAAACGATCTAGATACTGGGATCAGCAGTGACATAAGCAAGTTTGCGGATGCCACCAAAATAGGGCGGCAGATTAATTCAGGGCAGGATGCAAATGCACTACAGGAGGATTTAAATAAACTGCAGGGGTGGTCTGACAAATGGCAAATGAAATTCAACACCAGCAAGTGCAGCGTACTTAATATTGGAAGAACAAATACTGTCAATGTATACAGCCTTAACAGCATCAACCTAGAGAAGTCGACTTGTGAAAGAGACTTAGGGGTACTTGTAAGCCCGGACCTACGGCCTAGAAAACAGTGCGTTAATGTTCGAAATAAGGCAAACAGAGTATTAGGTTTTATATGTAGAAGTGTAAGTAATAAGAGTGCAGTGGTCTTATTGCAACTATATCTTGCGCTAGTCAGGCCGCACCTCGATTATACGGTTCAGTTCTGGTGCCCTTATTATAGAATGGATATCAATTCACTGGAGTCGGTGCAGCGAAGAATGACGAAAATGATTTCGGGACTTAGAAATCTACCATATCAAGATAGGTTAAAGAAACTAAACTTGCATTCCCTGGATAGACGAAGAGTGCGGGGAGATATGATAGAAGTATTTAAGTGGGTGAAAGGAATCAATAAAGGGGATATAGATAGAGTTCTTACAATATCCGAGCAGGATAGGAGTCGTAGCAACGGATTTAAGTTGGATAAGTTTAGGTTTAGGAGGGGGAGAGGAAGGAACTGGTTCACAAATAGGGTGGTGGACGAGTGGAACAAGCTTAGCAACTTTGTAGTAAGTGCTGGAAATCTGGAAAGTTTTAAAAGGAGGCTAGATAGATTCATGGATGATCGAGAGTGGTAGCAACTCTAGACAGGAGCTGCCATGCACAGGCCAACCGGCCTATTGCAGACCCCATATTTTCTTATGTTCTTATATTCTAAATAAAATAATCCAAATGGTTGTCACTTAGAGTATTTCTGGTGCACTACAAGGCAGTAAAGGATAGTAATTATCATAAGTAGGAGTAGACAATAAATGAAGAGTTATGCCCAGTGATTGGTTTACCACAATGCATAGATTTTTTCTTTTATCAACAGCATTCATGAAATTGTTATTAACAGAATAGTTGTGATTAGGTGTGTTTCACCTTACATAATGTAATGCTAAAAAAACATATGCAAGTCTTTGCAACCATTTGAACAGCTCCAAGAGATCTTTTTGCATAGTTACGATATCATCTTGACTTGATGCCTTCCTAAATATCTTTTGTGTTGTCCACAATCATGACAATATGGCAATATACTTTCATTGATGTCGTTAATGTAGATCATAAACAGGGTGTGTCCAAGGACAGATCCTTGTGGTACTCCACTGAGAACAATTTTCAATTTGAATTGGCCCCATTTATGGTCACTCTTTGTTGCTTGTCTTTCAGTAAACTCTAAATACAGTTCATCCTTTTGGCTGTGTTGCCTTGTGCCTAGATCTTAGAGACTATTCATGCATGTGGGACGTGTCAAATGTCTTAGAAAAATCCTTATACAACACACCCACTGGTAGACCTTGGTCTATATATGAGTGAGTATTTGTCTGAGTATTTATCAGGTATTGGAAGATGGCGTCCATCAATGTTCATATACTGTACTTATGTGATGTTAGGCTGATTGGTCTGTAGTTTTCTGCTGCACGTTTTCTACCCTTCTTGTGCACTGGAGTGACATTGGCTGATTAATTACCAGTCTCTAGTCATTGTACCTTGATCCATGGAATTACTGAATAGGAATCTTAGTGGAGTGCAAATCTTGTTTGTCACTTCCTTTATTACTTTGGTCTGTGCTCCGGCCATTCTGTTCACCTTATTCTCTTAATTCCTTGAATTTGCATGACATTTGTAAGTGTCGGTACATTTTTCTGTGATAACTGTTGTAGTGTTGTACCCAAATGAAATTTTCATTCTACATCATATTTCAGTGAGACTGATCTGATGAACCAATAGTTTAATTTATACTTTTTGGTGGTCTAGTACATTGCCCTTGTTGTTTTAGGGAGTGTTCTTTTTTCCGTGCCCCCTCCCCTCCCTTACTGAAATGTCTAGATCTGGTAATTTCCTTCCACAGCAAGACAACAATAGTGTACTGTACTTGTGTGGTTTACCTCTGTTACCCCCCACAACCCACCACCACACAAAAGTACAACTGATGAAGACTACAAACAAACATTTTTACCCAACTTTTATGATTCCTTCACTCCTTCACACACTCTTGAATCAGGTGATGTTTGTTGATATGAATATTTATGTATAGACTACCTATCACATAATCTTGTCATGAGTACATATTGTAGTAATGGTAACTAGTCATCCATAATCTCATTAAATGGAAAGTACAGTATAGATTCTCCCTTCAGTTACTGCCATATATTAAAGCTGTGATATATACCTCGTATATTCAATAACATGTATTGAAAGATACTAACATATTGTGGTGTATGCTAATAACCACAAACGAAAAAGAAAACATGAAGTTCCCAAGTGCTTTCGTTTTTTGTTTCCTCTGTAGTTATGTGCATATACAGTACATGGGTAACACACCTACAGTGAGTTATTCACATACTGTACTGTGATAGTTAATATTTCAGACGTAAACAGACTTATTAATCATACCAATGTGTTTCAGATACAGTGGTTCATTACCCAAGGTGGGAGACAAGACCATCCTGATAATAAATACAATGGGGAGAAGAACTATGTGGGGCTGGATGTTGAGCAGGAGTGAACTCAACCTATTTACTGGATAAGTCATTTTTGAGAGAAGTTCTGCTGTGTGATATACTGTTTACTTTACCTTGAGGGTCTTAGCTCTGTACTGTTAAGGTCTTGTGGAAATTTAACCAACCAACACCTGACTGAATTCTTTTAAATTAGGTTCAGTAGTTTTGGTCGGGTTGATAGGTTTTGCCTGTTTTCAACAACTGCTTGATACCACAGCTGTCATTAGGGAAAAGACCCATAATGGTGACTTTATCAATTATCAAATACTGTGTTGATTTTTGCCTTATTCACAGTCTCAACTACCAATGAATCACTAGACAACAGTGAAAGGACAACAGAGAGCAGCAGTGACCCTTCTACTGCTGTCACGATCACTCATCAGCGCCCTGAAGAGAATGTGGTGTTGGGAGACCCTACAAGAACCTTCTTGTCCACCAGCTTCTTGAGGGGCACTGTCCATGAATACAATTGTAAGTATAGTGGCACTGTCCATGAATACAAATGCGAAGTACATCACAATACAGTACAGTACAGTACAGAACAGTACAGTACAGTACAGTACAGCACAGCACAGTACCTTCCTAAAACAAATTGTTCTTGCCAATAAGAAATTAAAATATAATGAGTTTAAACTGAGTACAGTATATTATACATGCTTTAGGATATATTCTAACTGCTATGATAGCTGTGGTATGATATGGTATTCCCCTTCCTGAATACCAGATCAGAAATATGAAGGGGGTAAAGTGTGCGTGTGTGTGTGTGTGTGTGTGTGTGTGTGTGTTTGATTGCGAGAAAAGACTTGTTGGTGGTGTGTGTGTTTCAGATGTTTGTGGTGTGTATGTGAGTGAAGGCTGTGTGGTGCTGTTAGAGGCTGTGTGGTGCTGCTAAATGCTGTATGGTGCAGCTATGTGTGTGTGGTGCAGCTAGATGCTGTGTGATGTAGCTAGCAGCTGTGTGGTGCTGTTAGAAGCTAAGTTGTGCTGTTAGAGACTGTGTGGTGCTGTTAGAGGCTGTGTGGTGCTGTTAGAGGCTGTGTGGTGCTGTTAGAGGCTGTGTGGTGCTGTTAGAGATTGTGTGGTGGTGTTAGAGGCTGTGTGGTGCTGTTGGAGGTTGTGTGGTGCTGCTAGAGGGAGTGTAGTGCTGCTAGAGGGAGTGTGGTGCTGCTAGAGGGAGTGTGGTGCTGCTAGAGGATGTGTGGAGCTGCTAGAGTATGTGAGTATGTGTGGTGCTGCTAGAGGCTGTGTGGTGCTGCTAGAGGCTGTGTGGTGCTGCTAGAGGCTGTGTGGTGCTGCTAGGGGGAGTGTGGTGTTGCTAGAGGCAGTATGGTGATGCTATAAGCCGTGTGGTGCTGCTAGAGGCTGTATGGTGCCATCATAAGCAGAGGGGTGCTGCTACAAGCTGTGTGGTGCCACCAGGATGGTTTGTGGTGCTGCTAGAGTCTTTGTGGTGCTGCTAGAGGCTGTGTGATGCTGCTAGAGGCTGTGTGGTGCTGTTAGAGGGTGTGTGGTGCTGTTAGAGGGTGTGTGGTGCTGTTAGAGGGTGCGTGGTGCTGTTAGAGGCTGTGTGGTGCTGTGTGGGGCTGTTAGAGGCTGTGTGAGGCTGTTAGAGGGTGTGTCGGGCTATTAGAGGCTGTGTGGTGCTGTTAGAGGCTGTGTGGTGCTGCTAGAGGCTGTGTGGTGCTGCTAGAGGTTGTGTGGTGCTCCTAGAGGCTGTATGGTGATGCTATAAGCCGTGTGTTGCTGCTAGAGACTGTATGGTGCTGTTAGAAGCTGAGGGGTGCTACTACGAGCTGTGTGGTGCTACCTGGAGGGTTTGTGGTGGTGCTAGGGGCTGTGTGGTGTTGCTAGAGAATGTGTGGTGCTGCTAGAGGGAGTGTGGTGCTGCTAGAGGCTCTCTGGTGCTGTTAGAGGCTGTGTGGTGTTGCTAGAGGATGTGTGGTGCTGCTAGAGGGAGTGTGGTGCTGCTAGAGGCTCTCTGGTGCTGTTAGAGGCTGTGTGGTGTTGCTAGAGGATGTGTGGTGCTGCTAGAGGGAGTGTGGTGCTGCTAGAGGCTCTCTGGTCCTGTTAGAGGTTGTGTGGTGTTGCTAGAGGATGTGTGGTGCTGCTAGAGGGAGTCTGGTGCTGCTAGAGGGAGTCTGGTGCTGCTAGAGGGTGTGTGGTGCTGCTAGCGGCTGTGTGGTGCTGCTAGAGGCTGTGTGGTGCTGCTAGAGGGTGTGTGGTGCTGCTTGAGGATGTATGGTGCTGCTAGAGGGTGTGTGGTGCTGCTAAAGGGAGTGTGGTGCTGCTAGAGGGAGTGTGGTGCTGCTAGAGGCTCTCTGTTGCTGTTAGAGGCTGTGTGGTGCTGCTAGAGGGAGTGTGGTGCTGCTAGAGGCTCTCTGTTGCTGTTAGAGGCTGTGTGGTGTTGCTAGAGGATGTGTGGTGCTGCTAGAGGCTATGTGGTGCTGCTAGAGGGTGTGTGGTGCTGCTAGAGGGAGTGTGGTGCTGCTAGAGGCTGTGTGGTGCTGCTAGAGGCTGTGTGGTGCTGCTAGAGGCTATGTAGTGCTGCTAGAGGGTGTGTGGTGCTGCTAAAGGGAGTGTGGTGCTGCTAGAGGATGTGTGGCGCTGCTAGAGGGAGTGTGGTGCTGCTAGAGGCTCTCTGTTGCTGTTAGAGGCTGTGTGGTGCTGCTAGAGGCTCTCTGTTGCTGTTAGAGGCTGTGTGGTGTTGCTAGAGGATGTGTGGTGCTGCTAGAGGCTATGTGGTGCTGCTAGAGGGTGTGTGGTGCTGCTAGAGGCTGTGTGGTGCTGCTAGAGGCTGTGTGGTGCTGCTAGAGGCTATGTAGTGCTGCTAGAGGGTGTGTGGTGCTGCTAAAGGGAGTGTGGTGCTGCTAGAGGATGTGTGGTGCTGCTAGAGGGAGTGTGGTGCTGCTAGAGGCTCTCTGTTGCTGTTAGAGGCTGTGTGGTGCTGCTAGAGGCTCTCTGTTGCTGTTAGAGGCTGTGTGGTGTTGCTAGAGGATGTGTGGTGCTGCTAGAGGCTATGTGGTGCTGCTAGAGGGTGTGTGGTGCTGCTAGAGGGAGTGTGGTGCTGCTAGAGGCTGTGTGGTGCTGCTAGAGGCTGTGTGGTGCTGCTAGAGGCTATGTGGTGCTGCTAGAGGGTGTGTGGCGCTGCTACAGGCTGTGTGGTGCTGCTAGAGGCTGTGTGGTGCTGCTAGAATATGTGTGGTGCTGTTAGAGGCTCTCTGGTGCTGTTAGAGGCTGTATGGTGCTGCTAGAGGCTGTGTGGTGCTGCTAGAGGCTGTGTGGTGCTGCTAGAAGGAATGTGGTGCTGCTAGAGGCTCTCTGGTGCTGTTAGAGGCTGTATGGTGCTGCTAGAGGCTGTGTGGTGCTACTAGAGGCTGTGTGGTGCTGCTAGAGGCTGTGTGGTGCTGCTAGAGGCTGTGTGGTGCTGCTATAGGCTGTTTGGTGCTGCTAGTGGGTGTGTGGTGCTGTTAGAGGCTGTGTGGTGCTGCTAGAGGCTGTGTGGTGCTGCTAGAGGCTGTGTGGTGTTCCTAAAGGATGGGTGGTGCTGCTAGAGGGAGTGTGGTGCTGTTAGAGGCTGTGTGGTGCTGCTAAAGGCTGTGTGGTGCTGCTAGAGGCTGTGTGGTGCTGCTAGAGGCTGTGTGGTGCTGCTAGAGGCTGTGTGGTGCTGCTAGAATATGTGTGGTGCTGTTAGAGGCTGTGTGGTGCTGCTAGGAGGCTGTATGGTGCTGCTAGAGGATGTGTGGTGCTGCTAAAGGCTGTGTGGTGCTGTTAGAGGCTGTGTGGTGCTGCTAGAGGTTGTGTGGTTCTGCTAGAGGCTGTGTGGTTCTGCTAGAGGCTGTGTGGTGTTCCTAGAGGATGTGTGGTGCTGCTAGAGGGAGTGTGGTGCTGCTAGAGGTTATGTGGTGCTGCTAGAGGTTGTGTGGTGCTGCTAGAGGGAGTGTGGTGCTGTTAGAGGATGTGTGGTGCAGCTAAAGGCTGTGTGGTGCTGCTAGAGGGTGTGTGGTGCTGCTAGAGGCTGTGTGGTGTTCCTAGAGGATGTGTGGTGCTGCTAGAGGGAGTGTGGTGCTGCTAGAGGTTGTGTGGTGCTGCTAGAGGCTGTGTGGTGCTGCTAGAGGCTGTGTGGTGCTGCTAGGATATGTGTGGTGCTGCAAGAGGCTGTGTTGTGCTGCTAGAGGCTGTGTGGTGCTGCTAGAGGATGTGTGGTGCTGCTAGAGGCTGTGTGGTGCTGCTAGAGGCTGTGTGGTGCTGCTAGAGGCCGGGTGGTGGTGCTAGAGGCTATGTTGTGCTGCTAGATGATGTGTGGTGCTGTTAGAGGCTGTGTGGTGCTGCTAGAGGATGTGTGGTGCTGCTAGAGGATGTGTGGTGCTGTTAGAGGCTGTGTGGTGCTGCTAGAGGGAGTGTTGTGCTGCTAGAGGCTCAGTGGTGCTGTTAGAGGCTGTGTGATGTTGCTAGAGGATGTGTGGTGCTGCTAGAGGGAGTGTGTTGCTGCTAGAGGGAGTGTGGTGGTGCTAGAGGGAGTGTGTTGCTGCTAGAGGGAGTGTGTTGCTGCTAGAGGGTGTGTGTTGCTGCTAGAGGGAGTGTGTTGCTGCTAGAGGGAGTGTGTTGCTGCTAGAGGGAGTGTGTTGCTCCTAGAGGGAGTGTGTTGCTGCTAGAGGGAGTGTGGTGCTGCTAGAGGGAGTGTGTTGCTGCTAGAGAGAGTGTGTTGCTGCTAGAGGGAGTGTGGTGCTGCTAGAGGGAGTGTGTTGCTGCTAGAGGATGTGTGGTGCTGCTAGAGGGTGTGTGTTGCTGCTAGAGGGAGTGTGTTGCTGCTAGAGGGAGTGTGGTGCTGCTAGAGGGAGTGTGGTGCTGCTAGAGGCCGTGTGGTGCTGCTAGAGGGTGTGTGGTGCTGCGAGAGGCTGTGTGGTGCTGCTAGAGGGTGTGTGGTGCTGCGAGAGGCTGTGTGGTGCTGCTAGAGGCCGTGTGGTGCTGCTAGAGGCTGTGTGGTGCTGTTAGAGGCTGTGTCGTGCTGCTAGGATATGTGTGGTGCTGTTAGAGGCTGTGTGGTGCTGCTAGAGGCTGTGTGGTGCTGCTAGAGGCTGTGTGGTGCTGCTAGAGGGAGTGTGTTGCTGCTAGAGGCCGTGTGGTGCTGCTAGAGGGAGTGTGTTGCTGCTAGAGGATGTGTGGTGCTGCTAGAGGGAGTGTGTTGCTGCTAGAGGCCGTGTGGTGCTGCTAGAGGCCGTGTGGTGCTGCTAGAGGCCGTGTGGTGCTGCTAGAGGGTGTGTGGTGCTGCTAGAGGGAGTGTGTTGCTGCTAGAGGGAGTGTGTTGCTGCTAGAGGCCGTGTGGTGCTGCTAGAGGGTGTGTGGTGCTGCTAGAGGGAGTGTGGTGCTGCTAGAGGGAGTGTGGTGCTGCTAGAGGCCGTGTGGTGCTGCTAGAGGGTGTGTGGTGCTGCTAGAGGGAGTGTGTTGCTGCTAGAGGGAGTGTGGTGCTGCTAGAGGGAGTGTGGTGCTGCCAGAGGATGTGTGGTGCTGCTAGAGGGAGTGTGGTGCTGCTAGAGGGAGTGTGTTGCTGCTAGAGGCCGTGTGGTGCTGCTAGAGGGTGTGTGGTGCTGCTAGAGGCCGGGTGGTGGTGCTAGAGGCCGGGTGGTGGTGCTAAAGGCCGTGTGGTGCTGCTAGAGGGTGTGTGTTGCTGCTAGAGTATGTGTGTTGCTGCTAGAGGATGTGTGGTGCTGCTAGAGGCCGGTAGGTGCTGCTAGAGGCCGGGTGGTGCTGCTAGAGGGAGTGTGGTGCTGCTAGAGGCCGTGTGGTGCTGCTAGAGGCCGGGTGGTGGTGCTAGAGGCCGTGTGGTGCTGCTAGAGGCCGTGTGGTGCTGCTAGAGGGTGTGTGTTGCTGCTAGAGGATGTGTGGTGCTGCTAGAGGGAGTGTGTTGCTGCTAGAGGGTGTGTGGTGCTGCTAGAGGGAGTGTGTTGCTGCTAGAGGATGTGTGTTGCTGCTAGAGGGAGTGTGTTGCTGCTAGAGGATGTGTGTGGTGCTGCTAGAGGGAGTGTGTTGCTGCTAGAGGCCGTGTGGTGCTGCTAGAGGCCGTGTGGTGCTGCTAGAGGGTGTGTGGTGCTGCGAGAGTCTGTGTGGTGCTGCTAGAGCCCGTGTGGTGCTGCTAGAGGCTGTGTGGTGCTGTTAGAGGCTGTGTCGTGCTGCTAGGATATGTGTGGTGCTGTTAGAGGCTGTGTGGTGCTGCTAGAGGCTGTGTGGTGCTGTTAGAGGCTGTGTCGTGCTGCTACGATATGTGTCGTGCTGCTACGATATGTGTGGTGCTGTTAGAGGCTGTGTGGTGCTGCTAGAGGCTGTGTGGTGCTGCTAGAGGCTGTGTGGTGCTGTTAGAGGCTGTGTGGTGTTGCTAGAGGATGTGTGGTGCTGCCAGAGGATGTGTGGTGCTGCTAGAGGGAGTGTGGTGCTGCTAGAGGGAGTGTGTTGCTGCTAGAGGCCGTGTGGTGCTGCTAGAGGGTGTGTGGTGCTGCTAGAGGGAGTGTGGTGCTGCTAGAGGGAGTGTGGTGCTGCTAGAGGCCGTGTGGTGCTGCTAGAGGGTGTGTGGTGCTGCTAGAGGGAGTGTGTTGCTGCTAGAGGGAGTGTGGTGCTGCTAGAGGGAGTGTGGTGCTGCCAGAGGATGTGTGGTGCTGCTAGAGGGAGTGTGGTGCTGCTAGAGGGAGTGTGTTGCTGCTAGAGGCCGTGTGGTGCTGCTAGAGGCCGGGTGGTGGTGCTAGAGGCCGGGTGGTGGTGCTAAAGGCCGTGTGGTGCTGCTAGAGGGTGTGTGTTGCTGCTAGAGGATGTGTGGTGCTGCTAGAGGCCGGTAGGTGCTGCTAGAGGCCGGGTGGTGCTGCTAGAGGGAGTGTGGTGCTGCTAGAGGCCGTGTGGTGCTGCTAGAGGCCGGGTGGTGGTGCTAGAGGCCGTGTGGTGCTGCTAGAGGCCGTGTGGTGCTGCTAGAGGGTGTGTGTTGCTGCTAGAGGATGTGTGGTTCTGCTAGAGGGAGTGTGTTGCTGCTAGAGGGTGTGTGGTGCTGCTAGAGGGAGTGTGTTGCTGCTAGAGGATGTGTGTTGCTGCTAGAGGGAGTGTGTTGCTGCTAGAGGATGTGTGTGGTGCTGCTAGAGGGAGTGTGTTGCTGCTAGAGGCCGTGTGGTGCTGCTAGAGGCCGTGTGGTGCTGCTAGAGGGTGTGTGGTGCTGCGAGAGTCTGTGTGGTGCTGCTAGAGCCCGTGTGGTGCTGCTAGAGGCTGTGTGGTGCTGTTAGAGGCTGTGTCGTGCTGCTAGGATATGTGTGGTGCTGTTAGAGGCTGTGTGGTGCTGCTAGAGGCTGTGTGGTGCTGTTAGAGGCTGTGTCGTGCTGCTAGGATATGTGTGGTGCTGTTAGAGGCTGTGTGGTGCTGCTAGAGGCTGTGTGGTGCTGCTAGAGGCTGTGTGGTGCTGTTAGAGGCTGTGTGGTGTTGCTAGAGGATGTGTGGTGCTGCCAGAGGATGTGTGGTGCTGCTAGAGGGAGTGTGGTGCTGCTAGAGGGAGTGTGGTGCTGCTAGAGGGAGTGTGTTGCTGCTAGAGGGAGTGTGTTGCTGCTAGAGGCCGTGTGGTGCTGCTAGAGGCCGTGTGGTGCTGCTAGAGGCCGTGTGGTGCTGCTAGAGGCCGTGTGGTGCTGCTAGAGGCCGGGTGGTGGTGCTAGAGGCCGTGTGGTGCTGCTAGAGGCCGTGTGGTGCTGCTAGAGGGTGTGTGTTGCTGCTAGAGGATGTGTGGTTCTGCTAGAGGGAGTGTGTTGCTGCTAGAGGGTGTGTGGTGCTGCTAGAGGGAGTGTGTTGCTGCTAGAGGATGTGTGTTGCTGCTAGAGGGAGTGTGTTGCTGCTAGAGGATGTGTGTGGTGCTGCTAGAGGGAGTGTGTTGCTGCTAGAGGCCGTGTGGTGCTGCTAGAGGCCGTGTGGTGCTGCTAGAGGGTGTGTGGTGCTGCGAGAGTCTGTGTGGTGCTGCTAGAGCCCGTGTGGTGCTGCTAGAGGCTGTGTGGTGCTGTTAGAGGCTGTGTCGTGCTGCTAGGATATGTGTGGTGCTGTTAGAGGCTGTGTGGTGCTGCTAGAGGCTGTGTGGTGCTGTTAGAGGCTGTGTCGTGCTGCTAGGATATGTGTGGTGCTGTTAGAGGCTGTGTGGTGCTGCTAGAGGCTGTGTGGTGCTGCTAGAGGCTGTGTGGTGCTGTTTGAGGCTGTGTGGTGTTGCTAGAGGATGTGTGGTGCTGCCAGAGGATGTGTGGTGCTGCTAGAGGGAGTGTGGTGCTGCTAGAGGGAGTGTGGTGCTGCTAGAGGGAGTGTGTTGCTGCTAGAGGGAGTGTGTTGCTGCTAGAGGCCGTGTGGTGCTGCTAGAGGCCGTGTGGTGCTGCTAGAGGCCGTGTGGTGCTGCTAGAGGCCGTGTGGTGCTGCTAGAGGCTCTGTGGTGTTTCTAGAGGCTGTGTGGTGTTTCTAGAGGCTGTGTGGTGTTGCTAGAGGATGTGTGGTGCTGCTAGAGGGAGTGTGGTGCTGCTAGAGGGAGTGTGTTGCTGCCAGAGGGAGTGTGTTGCTGCTAGAGGGAGTGTGGTGCATCTAGAGGCTGTGTGGTGCTGCTAGAGGGAGTGTGGTGCTGCTAGAGGCTCTGTGGTGTTGCTAGAGGATGTGTGGTGCTGCCACAGGGAGTGTGTTGCTGCCAGAGGGAGTGTGTTGCTGCCAGAGGGAGTGTGTTGCTGCTAGAGGGAGTGTGGTGCATCTAGAGGCTGTGTGGTGCTGCTAGAGGGAGTGTGGTGCTGCTAGAGGCTCTGTGGTGTTGTTAGAGGCTGTGTGGTGCTGCTAGAGGCTGTGTGGTGCTGCTAGAGGGAGTGTGGTGCTGCTAGAGGCCGTGTGGTGCTGCTAGAGGGTGTGTGGTGCTGCTAGAGGGAGTGTGTTGCTGCTAGAGGGAGTGTGGTGCTGCTAGAGGGAGTGTGGTGCTGCCAGAGGATGTGTGGTGCTGCTAGAGGCTGTGTCGTGCTGCTAGGATATGTGTGGTGCTGTTAGAGGCTGTGTGGTGCTGCTAGAGGCTGTGTGGTGCTGTTAGAGGCTGTGTCGTGCTGCTAGGATATGTGTGGTGCTGCTAGAGGCCGGGTGGTGCTGCTAGAGGCCGGGTGGTGGTGCTAGAGGCCGGGTGGTGGTGCTAAAGGCCGTGTGGTGCTGCTAGAGGGTGTGTGTTGCTGCTAGAGGATGTGTGTTGCTGCTAGAGGATGTGTGGTGCTGCTAGAGGCCGGTAGGTGCTGCTAGAGGCCGGGTGGTGCTGCTAGAGGGAGTGTGGTGCTGCTAGAGGCCGTGTGGTGCTGCTAGAGGCCGGGTGGTGGTGCTAGAGGCCGTGTGGTGCTGCTAGAGGCCGTGTGGTGCTGCTAGAGGATGTGTGGTGCTGCTAGAGGATGTGTGGTGCTGCTAGAGGGAGTGTGTTGCTGCTAGAGGGTGTGTGGTGCTGCTAGAGGGAGTGTGTTGCTGCTAGAGGATGTGTGTTGCTGCTAGAGGGAGTGTGTTGCTGCTAGAGGATGTGTGTGGTGCTGCTAGAGGGAGTGTGTTGCTGCTAGAGGCCGTGTGGTGCTGCTAGAGGGTGTGTGGTGCTGCTAGAGGGTGTGTGGTGCTGCGAGAGTCTGTGTGGTGCTACTAGAGGCTGTGTGGTGCTGTTAGAGGCTGTGTTGTGCTGCTAGGATATGTGTGGTGCTGTTAGAGGCTGTGTGGTGCTGCTAGAGGCTGTGTGGTGCTGTTAGAGGCTGTGTCGTGCTGCTAGGATATGTGTGGTGCTGTTAGAGGCTGTGTGGTGCTGCTAGAGGCTGTGTGGTGCTGCTAGAGGCTGTGTGGTGCTGTTAGAGGCTGTGTGGTGTTGCTAGAGGATGTGTGGTGCTGCTAGAGGGAGTGTGGTGCTGCTAGAGGGAGTGTGTTGCTGCTAGAGGGAGTGTGTTGCTGCTAGAGGCCGTGTGGTGCTGCTAGAGGCCGTGTGGTGCTGCTAGAGGCCGTGTGGTGCTGCTAGAGGCCGTGTGGTGCTGCTAGAGGCCGTGTGGTGCTGCTAGAGGGAGTGTGGTGCTGCTAGAGGCTCTGTGGTGTTGTTAGAGGCTGTGTGGTGTTTCTAGAGGCTGTGTGGTGTTTCTAGAGGCTGTGTGGTGTTGCTAGAGGATGTGTGGTGCTGCTAGAGGGAGTGTGGTGCTGCTAGAGGGAGTGTGTTGCTGCCAGAGGGAGTGTGTTGCTGCTAGAGGGAGTGTGGTGCATCTAGAGGCTGTGTGGTGCTGCTAGAGGGAGTGTGGTGCTGCTAGAGGCTCTGTGGTGTTGCTAGAGGATGTGTGGTGCTGCCACAGGGAGTGTGTTGCTGCCAGAGGGAGTGTGTTGCTGCCAGAGGGAGTGTGTTGCTGCTAGAGGGAGTGTGGTGCATCTAGAGGCTGTGTGGTGCTGCTAGAGGGAGTGTGGTGCTGCTAGAGGCTCTGTGGTGTTGTTAGAGGCTGTGTGGTGCTGCTAGAGGCTGTGTGGTGCTGCTAGAGGGAGTGTGGTGCTGCTAGAGGGAGTGTGGTGCTGTTAGAGGCTGTGTGGTGCTGCTAGAGGCTGTGTGGTGCTGCTAGAGGCTGTGTGGTGCTGCTAGAGGCAGTGTGGTGCTGCTAGAGGCCGGGTGGTGGTGCTAGAGGCTGTGTGGTGGTGCTAGAGGCTGTGTGGTGCTGCTAGAGACTGTGTGGTGCTGCTAGAGGCTGTGTGGTGCTGCTAGAGGCTGTGTGGTGCTGCTAGGGGCTGTGTTGTGCTGCTAGGGGCTGTGTGGTGCTGCTAGAGGGTGTGTGGTGCTGCTTGAGGATGTGTGGTGCTGCTTGAGGATGTGTGGTGCTGCTAGAGGATGTGTGGTGCTGCTAGGGGCTGTGTGGTGCTGCTAGGGGCTGTGTGGTGCTGCTAGAGGGTGTGTGGTGCTGCTTGAGGATGTGTGGTGCTGCTAGAGGGTGTGTGGTGCTGCTAGGGGCTGTGTGTTGCTGCTAGAGGCTGTGTGGTGCTGCTAGAGGGTGTGTGGTGCTGTTTGAGGATGTGTGGTGCTGCTAGAGGCTGTGTGGTGCTGCTAGAGGGTGTGTGGTGCTGCTTGAGGATGTGTGGTGCTGCTAGAGGATGTGTGGTGCTGCTAGAGGGAGTGTGGTGCTGCTAGAGGATGTGTGGTGCTGCTAGAGGATGTGTGGTGCTGCTAGAGGCTCTTTGGTGCTGTTAGAGGTTGTGTGGTATTGCTAGAGGATGTGTGGTGCTGCTATAGGGAGTGTGGTGCTTCTAGAGGGTGTGTGGCGCTGCTAGAGACTGCGTGGTGCTGCTAGAGGCTGCTTGGTGCTGCTAGAGGCTGTGTGGTGCTGTTAGAGACTGTGTGGTGCTGCTAGAGGCTGTGTGGTGCTACTAGATGCTGTGTTGTACTGCTGCAGGCTGTGTGGTGCTGCTAGAGGCTGTATGGTGCCGTCATAAGCTGAGGGGTGCTGCTACAAGCTGTGTGGTGCTACCTGGAGGGTTTGTGGTGGTGCTAGAGGGAGTGTGGTGCTTCTAGAGGGTGTGCTGTGCTGTTAGAGTCTGTGTGGTGCTGCTAGAGTCTGTGTGGTGCTGCTAGAGGCTGTGTGGTGCTGCTAGAGGCTGTGTGGTGCTGCTATAGGGAGTGTGGTTGTCATGGGTTGTGTTAGGCTTACCCACGCAACCAACTCCAAAGTTTGTTTTACCAGAGATAAGACGCCCGGCGAGGCATAACTGGGACATGTATTTTTCAATTAGTGTATGTTAGCCAGCCTTTAGGGGGGTGGGCAGTGAAACAGTGTTGTACTGTTCATCGCTTCACACCCAAAAACCTCATTTTGAGCAGTATCCCCTGAGCCATGGGTTAGTTAAGACGTCGCCTCCAGCCTCTACCTCCTGAAGGGGGGGCGGGACACCACACCACACAGAGTCCTCCACCGCACTCCGTCCTGTGAACCGTCGTCGACACGAGACTAAGCGTGTTAACCTAGGTTTGTTATCCCCGTGGAAATATCACGTGTGGATGCCTGGTTGCGACAAGAGCAATCCAGGCTGGCCTATCAAACCTACAGTAAATGGTTAATTAATTCACGCTTACAGAGTTCTCCTGCACGACACCCGTCTACCGTGACCGTGATCGACACGAGACTAAGTGTGTTAACCTAGGTTTGTTATCCCCGTGGAAATATCACGTGTGGAAGCCTGGTTGCGACAAAAGCAATCCAGGCTGGTCTATTGCACCTAATGGTTAATTCAAGTCACGCTTACCAGTTCTACTTGCCGCGACAACCGTCCACAGTGACTCTCAGTGACGCGAGACTATGTGTAGTAACCCAAGAGTACCTTTTTGTTGTTATGGCCGTGGGAAGAAGTTCTTGTGATGAAGCCTGGTTGCAACAAAAGCAATCCAGGCTGGCAGTAAATGAATCACTTGAAGAATTAAGGCTCTGTTAAGTCACACCCATAGTAGAGTAACCACATGTGTCCCCAAGTTGAAAATTCCCTGTTTTAGAAGATTAATTTTATTACAGCGTGAACGTGAGTAAATCATATATCCATGCAAATTGTAAATCATCGTATGGAAGCTTGACAAATAAATGTAAGTGCAATTATCTGCCCGTATCTGTGATCCTATCTTATTATCACTAAAGGTAATGACTGATTGGTTATGACATAGTATAACCAATAACTTAGATGGATGTTGAAAATTAAATGAATTCATTAAATCATCATTTATCAAGTATAAATCATGGAATGTCGAGTGGTGGAGTGAACTTCTACGTAGATACGCTATAATCTCCTGTAAGTAATCAGTGTGAAGGTATCGGACTCTACGGTAAGAAATAAGCAATACGACATATTATTATCTTTATATAATATAATCCACTCCTACTACCACGGATACAACCAAAACCATGACAGTGGTGCTGCTAGAGGGAGTGTGTTGCTGCTATAGGCCGTGTGGTGCTGCTTGAGCCCGTGTGGTGCTGCTAGAGGCTGTGTGGTGCTGCTAGAGGCTGTATGGTTCTGCTAGAGGCTGTATGGTGCCGTCATAAACTGAGGGGTGCTGCTACAAGCTGTGTGGTGCTACCTGGAGGGTGTGTGGTGCTGCTAGAGGGAGTGTGGTGCTGCTAGAGGGAGTGTGGTGCTGCTAGAGGCCGTGTGGTGCTGCTAGAGGCCGTGTGGTGCTGCTAGAGGCCGTGTGGTGCTGCTAGAGGCCGGGTGGTGGTGCTAGAGGCCGTGTGCTGCTGCTAGAGCCCGTGTGGTGCTGCTAGAGGCCGTGTGGTGCTGCTAGAGGCTGTATTGTTCTGCTAGAGGCTGTGTGGTGCTGCTAGAGGGTGTGTGGTGCTGTTAGATGCAGTGTGGTGTTGCTAGAGGCTGTGTGGTGCTGCTAGAGGCTGTATGGTTCTGCTAGAGGGAGTGTGGTGCTGCTAGAGGGAGTGTGGTGCTGTTAGATGCAGTGTGGTGTTGCTAGAGGGTGTGTGGTGCTGCTAGAGGCTGTGTGGTGCTGCTAGAGGATGTGTGGTGCTGTTAGATGCAGTGTGGTGTTGCTAGAGGGTGTGTGGTGCTGCTAGAGGCTGTGTTGTGCTGTTAGATGCAGTGTGGTGTTGCTAGAGGGTGTGTGATGCTTCTAGAGGTTGTGTGGTGCTGCTAGAGGCTGTGTGGTGCTGTTAGAGGCCGGGTGGTGGTGCTAGAGGATGTGTGGTGTTGCTAGAGGGAGTGTGGTGCTGCTAGAGGCTCTCTGGTGCTGTTAGAGGCTGTGTGGTGTTGCAAGAGGATGTGTGGTGTTGCTAGAGGATGTGTGGTGCTGCTAGAGGGAGTGTGGTGCTGCTAGAGGCTCTCTGGTGCTGTTAGAGGCTCTCTGGTGTTGCTAGAGGCTGTGTGGTGCTGCTAGAGGCTGTGTGGTGCTGCTAGAGGGTGTGTGGTGCTGTTAGGGGCTGTGTGGTGCTGTTATGGGGCTGTGTGGTGCTGCTAGAGGCCGGGTGGTGGTGCTAGAGGCCGTGTGGTGCTGCTAGAGGCTGTGTGGTGCTGCTAGGGGCTGTGTGGTGCTGCTAGGGGCTATGTGGTGCTGCTAGAGTCTGTGTGGTGCTGCTAGAGTCTGTGTGGTGCTGCTAGGGGCTGTGTGGTGCTGCTAGGGGCTGTGTGGTGCTGCTAGAGGCTGTGTGGTGCTGCTAGAGGCTGTGTGGTGCTGCTAGAGGCTGTGTGGTGCTGCTAGGGGCTGTGTGGTGCTGCTAGGGGCTATGTGGTGCTGCTAGAGGGTGTGTGGTGCTGCTAGAGGCTGTGTGGTGCTGCTAGGGGCTGTGGTGCTGCTGCTAGAGGCTGTGTGGTGCTGCTAGAGGCTGTGTGGTGCTGCTAGGGGCTGTGTGGTGCTGCTAGGGACTATGTGGTGCTGCTAGAGGCTGTGGTTCTTCTGCCAGCGGTTTCTTTGGTGGTTCTAAAGAGACTTTGGTGCTGAGAATACCGCAAGAATGTTTCCGAGTAATAAAAATCTTTATTTTGTTAATATTTATTTACACAGGAAATGTATTGCAGTACAGTATTCAACATATCTAACTTAGCATGAGTCTTAATGACTGCCACTGACGCTAATACAATATGTTCCAGACGTCTGGTGTAGGTTGTACTGTACTTGACTTTCCAAACCTGGCTACTTCTAGTTCTGGATTTCTGTCCAGTGCATTATAATTTTTGTTGCTAAAACAAACTCTGGTGTTTTACTGTTTAGTAAAACTGTACTAAAGATGTTACAAAATACGTGAAGGACTGTAATCTACTGTACTGTATATCAGTCCAATGTTCAACAATTACTGCTCAGGACAGGACTGTGGCCCATACACGTTGTTTACACGTCTTCCCAACACAACGTACACTCAATTTCTCACAAAGTTATTGCCATACTTTCATTACTTTATGATACTTTGAGAATATCTCTCATCAACAGCTGCTGCTGTTGGCCGAGTCATCCACCTCGCTACTGCTGTTGGCCGAGTCATCCACCTCGCTACTGCTGTTGGCCGAGTCATCCACCTCGCTACTGCTGTTGGCCGAGTCATCCACCTCGCTACTGCTGTTGGCCGAGTCATCCAACTCACTGCTGCTGTTGGCCGAGTCATCCACCTCGCTACTGCTGTTGGCCGAGTCATCCAACTCACTGCTGCTGTTGGCCGAGTCAACCATCTCGCTATTGTTACTGGCCGAGTCGCTCACGTAAGTAATGCTTAACAGTATTTCAAAAGGGTGGTCCAAGAAGGCCTTTTTTTTTTTTCGTGGTTTACGCGTTTTTCGTTGATGTCGTTGTTTTTGTTAGTTTCGGGGTGTTCGTGGTTTTCTTGGTTTATGTTGTTTTCGTGGTTTATGTTGTTTTCGTGGTTTATCTTGTTTTCGTGGTTTTGGTTGTTTTCGTGGTTTATCTTGTTTTCGGGGTTTTCGTTTTTTTCGTTGTTTTCGTGGTTTATCTTGTTTTCGTGGTTTATCTTGTTTTCGGGGTTTTCGTTTTTTTTGTCGTTGTTTTCGTGGTTTATCTTGTTTTCGTGGTTTTCGGGGTTTTCTTGGTTTATGTTGTTTTCGTGGTTTTGGTTGTTTTCGTGGTTTATCTTGTTTTCGGGGTTTTCGTTTTTTTTGTCGGTTTTCGTGGTTTATCTTGTTTTCGTGGTTTATCTGGTTTTCGTGGTTTATCTTGTTTTCGGGGTTTTCGTTTTTTTCGTGGTTTATCTTGTTTTCGTGGTTTATCTTGTTTTCGTGGTTTTCGTTGTTTTCGTGGTTTATCTTGTTTTCGTGGGTTATCTTGTTTTCGTGGTTTTCGTGGTTTATCTTGTTTTCGTGGGTTATCTTGTTTTCGTGGTTTTCGTGGTTTATCTTGTTTTCGTGGTTTATCTTGTTTTCGTGGTTTATCTTGTTTTCGTGGTTTTCGTGGTTTATCTTGTTTTCGTTGTTTTCGTGGTTTATCTTGTTTTCGTGGTTTTCGTGGTTTATCTTGTTTTCGTGGGTTATCTTGTTTTCGTGGTTTATCTTGTTTTCGTGGGTTATCTTGTTTTCGTGGTTTTCGTGGTTTATCTTGTTTTCGTGGTTTTCGAAAACAACGAAAAAAACGACATTTTCGTGGTTTTTCGAAAACACCGAAAACAAGATAAACCACTTTGAAATTCTGCCATAATGCTTGCTGGGAGTTAATAAAATATACATTTTTTTATTATACTTTCTTTTTTATTTACTAATTGTTAAAATCTCCAATAAAAAGCGATCAGTGTGGAGGACTCCGCCAACAGCCGAGTATTAAGTACTCTACAGCTACCAAACAAGGAGGTACTACCGCCTGGGAAAATATTGGAAGCACCCATGTGTTGTATGCTGGTAGACCTTGGTGCCACACGGCATCACGAAAAGCGACGAAATCCCAGGTTGCTGATCTGACTTTCTGCTTCATTTACACACAATTGCAGGGTCTCAATTGTTTCTCTTAGCATTGACAACACAACATGCATATATTGTTTCACACTTTCGATTTTCATTTTATTATTATTATTACATTTTCGCCCCCTAGGCCCTGATGTGGGTCAGTGACCTGTGCCTAGGAGGGCCAATCCCCGTGTAAAAAAAATTAAGTGGCCAGGTAGATGACTCGGCCAACAGCAGTAGCGAGGTGGATGACTCGGCCAACAGCAGCAGCAGTGAGTTGGATGACTCGGCCAAGAGCAGTAGCGAGGTGGATGACACCCCCAACAGCAGCAGCTGTTGATAAGAGATATTCTCAAAGTATCATAAAGTAATGAAAATATTGGTAATAACTTTGAGGCATTGAGTGTACGTTGTGTTGGGAAGACGTGTAAACAACGTGTATGGGCCACAGTCTTAGCCCTTTCTTGAGCAGTAATTGTTGAACATTGGACTGATAGACAGTACAGTAGATTACAGTCCTTCACGGTTAATATAAAGGTATTTTGTAACATCTTTAGTAGAGTTTTACTAAATAGTAAAGCATCAGAGTTTGCTTTAGCAACAAAATATTACAGTTTAATGCACTGTACAGAAATCCAGAACTAGATGTAGCCAGGTTGGAAAGTCAAGTACAATACAACCTACACCAGACGTCTGGAACACATTGTATTAGCATCGGTGGCAGTCATTAAGACTCATGCTAAGTTAGATATATTGAATACTGTACTGCAATACATTTCCTGTGTAAATAAATATTAACAAAATAAAGATTTTTATTACTCAAACATTCTTGCGGTATTCTCAGCACCATAGTCTCTTTAGAACCACCAAAGAAACCGCTGGCAGAAGAACCACAGCCTCTAGCAGCACCACATAGCTTCTAGCGGCACCACACAGCTTCTAGCAGCACCACACAGCCTCTATCGGCACCACACAGCCTCTAGCAGCACCACACAGCCTCTAGCAGTACTACACAGCTTCTAGCAGCACCACACAGCCTCTAGCAGCACCAAACAGTTTCTGGCAGAACTACACAGCTTCTAGCAGAACCCCACAGCCTCTAGCGGCACCACACAGCCTCTAGCGGCACCACACAGCCTCTAGCGGCACCACACAGCTTCTAGCGGCACCACACAGCCTCTCGCAGCACCACACAGCCTCTATCGGCATCACACAGCCTCTCGCAGCACCACACAGCCTCTAGCGGCACCACACAGCCTCTAGCGGCACCACACACCCTCTAGCGGCACCATACAGCCACTACCGGCACCAAACATCCTCTAGCAGCACTACACATTCCCAAGCAGCACCACACAGCCACTAGCAGCACTACACAGCTTCTAGCAGCACCACATCTCTTCTAGCAGCACCACACAGCTTCTAACAGCACCACACAGACTCTAGCAGTACTACACAGCTTCTAGCAGCACTACACAGCTTCTAGCAGCACCACACAGCTTCTACCAGCACCACAAAGCCTCTAGCGGCACCGCACAATCTTTAGCGGCACCACACAACCTCTAGCGGCACCACACAGCCTCTAGCAGCACTATATAGCTTTTAGCAGCACTACACAGCCTCTAGCAGCACCACACAGCTTCTATCAGTACCACACAGCTTCTAGCAGCACCAAACAGCTTCTGGCAGTACTACACAGCTTCTAGCAGCACCACACAGCCTCTCGTAGCACCACACAGCTTCTATCAGTACCTCACAGCTTCTAGCAGCACCAAACAGCTTCTGGCAGTACCACACAGCTTCTAGCAGCACCACACAGCCTCTAACGGCACCACACAGCTTCTAGCCGCACCACACAGCCTCAATCGGCACCACACAGCTTCTAGCAGCACCACACAGCTTCTAGCGGCACCACACAGCCTCTATCGGCACCACACAGCTTCTAGCGGCACGACACAGCCTCTATCGGCACCACACAGCTTCTAGCAGCACCACACAGCCTCTATCGGCACCACACAGCTTCTAGCAGCACCACACAGCCTCTAGCAGCACCAAACAGCTTCTTGCAGTACTACACAGCTTCTAGCGGCACCACACAGCCTCCAGCGGTACCACACACCCTCTAGCGGCACCACACAGCCTATAGCAGCACTACACAGCCTCTAGCAGCACCATACAGCCTCTAGCGGCACCACACACCCTCTAGCGGTACCACACACCCTCTAGCGGCACCACACAGCCTCCAGCGGCACCACACAGCCTCTAACAGCACCAAACAGCCTCTAGCAGCACTACACATTCTCAAACAGCACCACACAGCCACTATGAGCACTACACAGCTTCTAGCAGCACTACACAGCTTCTAGGAGCACCACACAGCTTTTAGCAGCAAAAAACGGCCTATAACAGCACCACACGTTCTCTTGCAGCACCACACAGCTTGTCGCAGTACCACACAGCTTCTAGCAGCACCACACAGCTTCTAGCAGCACCACACAGCTTCTAGCAGCACCACACAGCTTCGAGCTGTACCACACAGCTTCTAGCAGCAACACACAGCTCCGAGCTGTACCACACAGCTTCTAGGAACAACACACAGCTTCGAGAAGTACCACACAGCCTCCAGCGGCACAACTCAGCCTCTAGCGGCACCACACAGCCTCTAGCAGCACCACACAGCCTCTAGCGGCACCACACAGCCCCTAGCGGCACCACACAGCTTCTAGCGGCACCACACAGCCTCTAGTGGCACCACACAGCTTCTAGCAGCACCACACAGCCTCTAACGGCACCACACAGCTTCTAGCAGCACCACAGAGCCACTATCGGCACCACACAGCTTCTAGCAGCACCACACAACCTCTAGCAGTACTACACAGCTTCTAGCAGCACCACACAGCCTCTATCGGCACCACACAGCTTCTAGCAACACCACCACACAGCTTCTAGCAGCACCACACAGCCTCTATCGGCACCACACAGCTTCTAGCAGCACCACACAACCTCTAGCAGTACTACACAGCTTCTAGCGGCACCACACAGCCTCTATCAGCACCACACTGCTTCTAGCAGCACCACACAGCCTCTAGCGGCACCACACAGCTTCTAGCAGCACCACACAGCCTCTAACAGCACCACACAGCTTCTAGCGGCACCAAACAGCCTCTAGCGGCACCACACAGCCTCTAGCGACACCACACAGTCTCTAGCGGCACCACACAGCCTCTAGCAGTGCTACACAGCTTCTAGCGGCATCACACAGCCTCTAGCGGCACCACACAGCCTCTAGCGACACCACACAGCTTCTAGCAGCACCACACAGCCTCTAGCAGCACCACACAGCCTCTAGCGGCATCACACAGCCTCTAGCGACACCACACAGCCTCAATCGGCATCACACAGCCTCTAGCGACACCACACAGCCTCTAGCGACACCACACAGTCTCTAGCGACACCACACAGTCTCTAGCGACACCACACAGCCTCTAGCGGCACCACACAGATTCTTGCAGCAGCACCACACAGCCTCTATCGGCATCACACAGCCTCTAGCAGCACCACACAGCCTCTAGCAGCACCACACAGCCTCTATCGGCACCACACACTCTAACGGCACCACACACTCTAACGGCACCACACACCCTCTAACGGCACCACACGTCCTCTAGCGGCACCACACAGCTTCTATCAGCAGCACCACACAGCCTCTATTGGCACCAAACAGCCTCTAGCAGTACTACACAGCTTCCATCAGCAGCACCACACAGCCTCTAGCAGCACCACACAGCCTCTAGCGGCACCACACAGCCTCTAGCGGCACCACACAGCCTCTAGCGGCACCACACAGCCTCTAGCGGCACCACACAGCCTCTAGCAGCACCACACAGCCTCTAGCAGCTCCACACAGCCTCTAACGGTACCACACAGCCTGTAGCCACACTACACAGCCTCTAGCAGCACCACACAGCCTCTAGCCACACTACACAGCCTCTAGCAGCACCACACAGCCTCTAGCGGCACCACACAGCTTCTAGCAGCACCTCACAGCCTCTAGCGGTACCACACACCCTCTAACGGCACCACAGAACCTCCAGCAGCACCACACAGCTTCTAGCAGTACTACACAGCTTATAGGAGCACCACACAGCCTCTATCGGCACCAAACATCCTCTAGCAGCACACCACATTCTCAAGCAGCACCACACAGCCACTAGCAGCACTACACAGCTTCTAGCAGCATCACACAGCTTCTAGCAGCACTACACAGCCTGTAGCAGCACCACAAAGCGCCTCTAACAACACCACACAGCCTTTAGCACCACCACACAGCCTCTAGCAGCACTACACGGCTCTTAACAGCACCACACTGACTCTAGCAGCATCATCCAGCCTCTAGTAGCACCACAAAGCGTTTCTACCAACACCACACAGCTTCTAGCAGCACCACACAGCTTCTAGCAGCACCATAGAGCCTCTAGCAGCACCACACAGCTTCTAGCAGCACCACACAGCTTCTAGCAGCACCACACGTCCTCTAGCAGCACCACACAGCCTCTAACAGCATCACACAGCCTCTAACAGCACCACACAGCCTTTAGCGGTACCACACAGCCTCTAGCGGCACCACACAGCCTCTAGCGGCACCACACAGCCTCTAACAGCACCACACAGCCTCTAGCGGTACCACACAGCCTCTAGCAGCACCACACACCCTCTAGCGGCACCACTCAGCTTCTAGCAGCACCACAAGTCCTCTAACAGCACCACACAGCCTCTAGCGCTACAACACAGCCTCTAACAGCATCACACAGCCTCTAACAGCATCACACAGCCTCTAACAGCACCACACAGCTTCTAGCAGCACCACACAGCGTCTACAGGCACCACCCAGCCTCTTCCGGCACCACACAGCCTCTAGCGGCACTACACAGCTTCTAGCAGTGCTACACAGCTTCTAGCAGCACCACACAGCCTCTATCGGCATCACACAGCCTCTAGCAGCACCACACAGCCTCTAGTAGCACCACACAGCTTCTAGCAGCACCACACAGCCTCTAGCGGCATCACACAGCCTCTAGCGGCACCACACAGCTTCTAGCGACACCACACAGCCTCTATCGGCATCACACAGCTTCTAGCAGCACCACACAGCCTCTAGCAGCACCACACAGCCTCTATCGGCACCACACACACTCTAACGGCACCACACACCCTCTAGCGGCACCACACGTTCTCTAGCGGCACCACACATCTTCTAGCAGCACTACTCATCTTCTAGCAGCACTACACAGCTTCTAGCAGCACAACACAGCCTCTATCGGCACCACACATCTTCTAGTAGTCCTACACAGCTTCTATCAGCAGCACCACACAGCCTCTATCGGCACCACACAGCCTCTAGCCGCACCACACAGCCTCTAGCAGTACTACACAGCTTCTATCAGCAGCACCACACAGCCTCTATCGGTACCACGCACCCTCTAGCGGCACCACAGAGCTTTTAACGGTACCACACAGCCTCTATCGGCACCACACAGCCTCTATCGGCACCACACAGCCTCTAGCGGCACCACACAGCCTCTAGCGGTACCACACAGCCTCTAGCGGCACCACACAGCCTCTAGCGGTACCACACAGCCTCTAGCGGCACCACACAGCCTCTAGCGGCACCACACAGCCTCTAGCGGCACCACACAGCCTCTAGCAGCACCACACAGCCTCTAGCAGCACCACACACGCCTCTAGCGGTACCACACAGCTTCTAACGGCACCACACAGCCTCTAGCAGCACCACACAGCCTCTAGCAGCACCACACACCCTCTAACGGCACCACACAGCCTCTATCGGCACCACACAGCCTCTAGCAGCACCACACAGCCTCTAGCAGCACCACACACCCTCCAGCGGCACCACACAGCTTCTAGCAGGACTACACAGCTTCTAGCAGCACCGCACACCCTCTATCGGCACCACACAGCCTCTAGCAGCACCACACAGACTCTAGCAGCACCACACACCCTCTAACGGCACCACACACCCTCTAACGGCACCACACAGCTTCTAGCAGTACTTCACAAGTTCTAGCAACACCACACAGCCTCTATCGGCACCACACAGCTTCTAGCAGCACCACACAGCCTTACCAGCACCAAACATCCTTTAGCAGCACTACACATTCTCAAGCAGCACCACACAGCCTCTATCGGCACCACACAGCTTCTAGCAGCACCACACAGCTTATAGGAGCACCACACAGCCTTACCAGCACCAAACATCCTTTAGCAGCACTACACATTCTCAAGCAGCACCACACAGACTCTAGCGGCACCACACAGCCTCTAACGGTACCACACAGCCTCTAGCAGCACCTCACACCCTCCATCGGCACCACACAGCTTCTAGCGGCACCACACACGCCTCTAGCGGGACCACACAGCCTCTAGCAGCACCACACAGCCTCTAGCAGCACCACACAGCCTCTAGCAGCACCACACAGCCTCTAGCAGCAGCACCACACAGCCTCTAGCAGCAGCACCACACAGCCTCTAGCGGCACCACACAGCCTCTAGCGGCACCACACTGTCTCTAGCAGCACCACACAGCCTCTAGCAGCACCACACACGCCTCTAGCGGTACCACACAGCCTCTAACGGCACCACACAGCCTCTAGCGGCACCACACAGCCTCTAGCAGCACCACACAGCCTCTAGCGGCATCACACAGCCTCTAGCAGCACCACACACCCTCTAACGGCACCACACACCCTCTAACGGCACCACACAGCTTCTAGCAGGACTACACAGCTTCTAGCAGCACCACACACCCTCTATCGGCACCACACAGCCTCTAGCAGCACCACACAGCCTCTAACGGTACCACACACCCTCCAGCGGCACCACACAGCTTCTAGCAGGACTACACAGCTTCTAGCAGCACCACACACCCTCTATCGGCACCACACAGCCTCTAGCAGCACCACACAGACTCTAGCAGCACCACACAGACTCTAGCAGCACCACACACCCTCTAACGGCACCACACACCCTCTAACGGCACCACACAGCTTCTAGCAGTACTACACAAGTTCTAGCAACACCACACAGCTTCTATCGGCACCACACAGCTTCTAGCAGCACCACACAGCTTATAGGAGCACCACACAGCCTTACCAGCACCAAACATCCTTTAGCAGCACTACACATTCTCAAGCAGCACCACACAGCCTCTATCGGCACCACACAGCTTCTAGCAGCACCACACAGCTTATAGGAGCACCACACAGCCTTACCAGCACCAAACATCCTTTAGCAGCACTACACATTCTCAAGCAGAACCACACAGACTCTAGCAGCACCACACAGCCTCTAACGGTACCACACAGCCTCTAGTAGCACCTCACACCCTCTATCGGCACCACACAGCGTCTAGCAGCACCACACAGCCTCTAACGGTACCATACAGCCTCTAGCAGCACCACACGGCCTCTAACGGTACCACACAGCCTCTAGCAGCACTACACAGCCTCTAACGGCACCACAGAACGTCCAGCGGCACCACACAGCCTCTAGCAGTACTACACAGCTTCTAGCAGCACCACACAGCCACTAGCAGCAATACACAGCTTCTAGCAGCACCACACAGCTTATAGGAGCACCACACAGCCTTACCAGCACCAAACATCCTCTAGCAGCATTACACGTTCTCAAGCAGCACCACACAGCCACTAGCAGCACTACACAGCTTCTAGCAGTACTACACAGCTTCTAGCAGCACCTCACAGCCTGTAGCAGCACCACAAAGCGCCTCTAACAACACCACACAGCCTTTAGCACCACCACACAGCCTTTAGCACCACCACACTGACTCTAGCAGCATCATCCAGCCTCTAGTAGCACCACAAAGCGTTTCTAGCAGCACCACACAGATTCTAGCAGCACCACACAGCTTCTAGCAGCACCATAGAGCCTCTAGCAGCACCACACAGCCTCTAGCAACACCACACAGCCTCTAGCGGTACCACACAGACTCTAGCGGTACCACACAGACTCTAGCGGCACCACACAGACTCTAGCGGTACCACACAGCCTCTAGCGGCACCACACACCCTCTAGCGGCACCACAGAGCCTCTAACAGCACCACACAGCCTCTAACAGCACCACACACCCTCTAGCGGCACCACACACCCTCTAGCGGCATCACACCTCCTCTAACAGCACCACACAGCCTCTAGCGGTACCACACAGCCTCTAACAGCATCACACAGCCTCTAACAGCACCACACAGCTTCTAGCAGCACCACACGTCCTCTAGCAGCACCACACAGCCTCTAACAGCACCACACAGCCTCTGGCGGCACCACAGAGCCTCTGGCGGCACCACACAGCCTCTAGCGGCACCACACAGCCTCTAGCGGCACCACACAGCCTCTAGCAGTACCACACAGCCTCTGGCGGCACCACACAGCCTCTGGCGGCACCACACAGCCTCTGTCGGCACCACACAGCCTCTGGCGGCACCACACAGCCTCTGGCGGCACCACACAGCCTCTGGCGGCACCACACAGCCTCTAGCGGCACCACACAGCCTCTAGCGGCACCATAGAGCCTCTGGCAGCACCACACTGCCTCTAACGGCACCACAGAGCCTCTGGCGGCACCACACAGCCTCTAGCGGCACCACACAGCCTCTGGCAGCACCACAGAGCCTCTGGCAGCACCACACAGCCTCTGGCGGCACCACACAGCCTCTGGCGGCACCACACAGCCTCTAGCGGCACCACACAGCCTCTGGCAGCACCACACAGCCTCTGGCAGCACCACACAGCCTCTGGCAGCACCACACAGCCTCTAGCGGCACCACACAGCCTCTGGCGGCACCACACTGCCTCTGGCGGCACCACACAGCCTCTGGCGGCACCACACAGCCTCTGGCGTCACCACACAGCCTCTGGCGGCACCACACTGCCTCTGGCGGCACCACACAGCCTCTGGGGGCACCACACAGCCTCTGGCGGCACCACACAGCCTCTAGCAGCACCACAGAGCCTCTGGCAGCACCACACTGCCTCTAACAGCTCCATGCAGCCTTCAATGGCATACACACAACAACCACTAACGAGTCTTTTCACGCAAGCAAACAAACAAACAAACAAACACACACACACACACTTTACCCCCTTCATATTCCTGATCTGGTATTCAGGAAGGGGAATACCATATCATACCACAGCTATCATAGCAGTTAGAATATATCCTAAAGCATGTATTATATACTGTACTCAGTTTAAACTCATTATATTTTAATTTCTTATTGGCAAGAACAATTTGTTTTAGGAAGGTACTGTGCTGTACTGTACTGTGCTGTACTGTTCTGTACTGTACTGTACTGTATTGTGATGTATTTCTAATTGTATTCATGGACAGTGCCACTATACTTACAATTGTATTCATGGACAGTGCCCCTCAAGAAGCTGGTGGACAAGAAGGTTCTTGTAGGGTCTCCCAACACCACATTCTCTTCAGGGCGCTGATGAGTGATCGTGACAGCAGTAGAAGGGTCACTGCTGCTCTCTGTTGTCCTTTCACTGTTGTCTAGTGATTCATTGGTAGTTGAGACTGTGAATAAGGCAAAAATCAACACAGTATTTGATAATTGATAAAGTCACCATTATGGGTCTTTTCCCTAATGACAGCTGTGGTATCAAGCAGTTCTTGAAAACAGGCAAAACCTATCAACCCGACCAAAACTACTGAACCTAATTTAAAAGAATTCAGTCAGGTGTTGGTTGGTTAAATTTCCACAAGACCTTAACAGTACAGAGCTAAGACCCTCAAGGTAAAGTATACAGTATATCACACAGCAGAACTTCTCTCAAAAATGACTTATCCAGTAAATAGGTTGAGTTCACTCCTGCTCAACATCCAGCCCCACATTGTTCTTCTCCCCATTGTATTTCTTATCAGGATGGTCTTGTCCCCCACCTTGGGTAATGAACCACTGTATCTGAAACACATTGGTATGATTAATAAGTCTGTTTACGTCTGAAATATTAACTATCACAGTACAGTATGTGAATAACTCACTGTAGGTGTGTTACCCATGTACTGTATATGCACATAACTACAGAGGAAACAAAAAACGAAAGCACTTGGGAACTTCATGTTTTCTTTTTCGTTTGTGGTTATTAGCATACACCACAATATGTTAGTATCTTTCAATACATGTTATTGAATATACGAGGTATATATCACAGCTTTAATATATGGCAGTAACTGAAGGGAGAATCTATACTGTACTTTCCATTTAATGAGATTATGGATGACTAGTTACCATTACTACAATATGTACTCATGACAAGATTATGTGATAGGTAGTCTATACATAAATATTCATATCAACAAACATCACCTGATTCAAGAGTGTGTGAAGGAGTGAAGGAAATAATGAAGAGGATCCCTCCCCTACAACAGCGTAGCCGAATACCATAGCAACGGAGCTCAACCACCAGCGAGGTTCTCACGGGGGGGGTCGCTACTTGCGATACTCTTTCTTACATCTGACAAGCGCAGCCGATTACCCTAGGCGAGCCCCTTCGCCTACCTGGAGACTTTTCACTCCCTCCTTACCTCGACGATTCCACTGCTGCCGTCCGTCACGACCTGCTGGAAAACCTACGACAAGCAGTTTCTGCATTGAGAGCCACTGCCCCACCCCAGCCTTCCCGGCGCCCTGAACACATCCCTCCTGCTCTACTCAACGCCGAGTATGTTTTCGTCAGGGGCGATGCTCACCGCAACCTATTTTAACGCCCCTACGACGGGCCCTTCCAGGTTGTTGCACGTTCAGCGAAGTTTCTGACGATCATCCGCCATGGCAGACACGACACCGTCAGCATTGATCGAGTGAAGCCGGCCATCTTACCCGTTGGGTCTCCAGCTCAGCATTACCCCCAACAAACTACGCCTACGCCAGTCTGCCCACAGTTACCACTTACAGCAACACTCCCGTCCACAACATTTCTGGGCACCTTCTTTTCATCCTCAGGTACCTACTGCTCCTGTCGTGGACCCTGCTGCTGTCGTGGATCCTGCCGCTGTCATGGACCCTGCTCCTGACGTGGACCCAGACAGTGACCCTGAGGACTTTGCTCCTGCCGCGGCAGCAGCACAGCAACCATTTCCTGTACAACCTTCTCTAATCCACAACCCTCCTTCTCCCCCTGATTCTCCCACAGGTTCTGTATTACTAGACGGAATTCGTCACCCGTAGCGGCCGAGTCGTCCACACCCCTGCCCGTTATGTCTCACGTGTGAGATACAACCCTGCCGACAACAAGTCTCCTGCAGCGCTCGGAGGGGAGGGGGAGTATTGTAGTGGATCTCTCCCATACAACAGCGTAGCCAAATGCCATAGCAACGGAGCTAACCACCACCGAGGTTCTCATGGGGTGGGGGGGGGGGGGGGCGCCACCTGCGATACTCTTCCTTACATCTGATAAGCGTAGCCGATTACCCTAGCAACGGAGTCCAGCAACCGGCGAGTTCCCACGGGTTTACTCCCGGCTGCTGTGTATATATAGGGGTGCTTGTGGTAGAAGCGGTACCGCTCTTTCCTCGCAAGCAAGATGTCACGGGTTCGATTCCCGGGCAGGCGGAAGTTGTTTGGATACTCTTCCTAGCCCCCTTGGTTCCTGTTCACCTAGCAGTAAAGTAGGTACCTGGTGTAAATCGAAAGGTTGCGAATTCGTATTCAGGGAAAGTTGTTGGAGCTTCTTAACTTGGAACTAACACAATCCGAGGAGTGGTGACCCGAGGATCACACACCAAACACAGACAAAAACCCAATACGTGCGCTATGCGCTAACCAAATAAACGCAGTCGTGTAAAGCCACGGCACTATCTATCCCACTACAATTCCCTTCCTAACCTCCTGCTCCTTCCTCTGTCATCTTTCCCGCTCTGCCTTTCGCAACCAACAACTTTTGGAGCTTCTAAACTTGGAACGTGTGGGGCATTCAACCTTGAGGCCAGCAACACGTAACATCATCTCTAAAGAAGCTCCTGCACAGCTACTCCCTTCAGCACGCAACTCACCCAACGTGTCTTCTGAGCAAACTTCTTACCACACGGCATCTCCAGCACCAGACTGTCTTGTATATAATATATTTTATATAAGAAAACCACCACCTAGAGTTTCCATCCATCCCATCCTGAGTGCGAGATATAACATCACGTAACTCTACAATATAAAAGTTGGGTAGAAATGTTTGTTTGTAGTCTTCATCAGTAGTACTTTTGTGTGGTGGTGGGTTGTGGGGGGTAACAGAGGTAAACCACACAAGTACAGTACACTATTGTTGTCTTGCTGTGGAAGGAAATTACCAGATCTAGACATTTCAGTAAGGGAGGGGAGGGGGCACGGAAAAAAGAACACTCCCTAAAACAACAAGGGCAATGTACTAGACCACCAAAAAGTATAAATTAAACTATTGGTTCATCAGATCAGTCTCACTGAAATATGATGTAGAATGAAAATTTCATTTGGGTACAACACTACAACAGTTATCACAGAAAAATGTACCGACACTTACAAATGTCATGCAAATTCAAGGAATTAAGAGAATAAGGTGAACAGAATGGCCGGAGCACAGACCAAAGTAATAAAGGAAGTGACAAACAAGATTTGCACTCCACTAAGATTCCTATTTAGTAATTCCTTGGATCAAGGTACAATGACTAGAGACTGGTAATTAATCAGCCAATGTCACTCCAGTGCACAAGAAGGGTAGAAAACGTGCAGCAGAAAACTACAGACCAATCAGCCTAACATCACATACAGTACAGTATATGAACATTGATGGACGCCATCTTCCAATACCTGATAAATACTCAGACAAATACTCACTCATATATAGACCAAGGTCTACCAGTGGGTGTGTTGTATAAGGATTTTTCTAAGACATTTGACACGTCCCACATGCATGAATAGCCTCTAAGATCTAGGCACAAGGCAACACAGCCAAAAGGATGAACTGTATTTAGAGTTTACTGAAAGACAAGCAACAAAGAGTGACCATAAATGGGGCCAATTCAAATTGAAAATTGTTCTCAGTGGAGTACCACAAGGATCTGTCCTTGGACACACCCTGTTTATGATCTACATTAACGACATCAATGAAAGTATATTGCCATATTGTCATGATTGTGGACAACACAAAAGATATTTGAGAAGGCATGAAGTCAAGATGATAGTACCGTAACCTCCAATAGGAAACCAGAGAAACCCACCCTTGACAGACCGTACCATTACACTAAAGTTCCACGGATATGGTATGATCTCCTGTCTTTACTGCTCTCCAACGTCACTTCCCTAGCTAACAAGTTTGACGAGCTGGCAACCACAGTCAGGTCGGCCGGCGCTAGCGTCGTTGCCATATGTGAGGCTTGGCAAATTGTGCCTGAAACTTGTCATATTGAGGGATATCAACTCTTTCATCACCTTCGTTCACATAGACGCGGAGGGAGCGTTGCCCTCTTCTGTCAAGATGACCTACGCCCGTCACGCCTGGATGTTCAAGTCCCAGCAGATGTGGAAGCATTATGGATACGTGTTGTGCCACGGGCCCACCCGCGCAACACTGCTTCCACCATAATCTGTGTGGCATACCATCCGCCTCGCTCACCCACCAGAGAAACTCTTATCAATCATCTCATTACCACCTCAGACCACCTCAGAGTTAGGTACCCATGTGCTAAGTTAGTATTATGTGGGGATTATAATGAAATTGACACCACTGATATCCAGGACCAGCTGTCACTGTCACAAGTTGTGAACTTCTCCACACATGGTCAAAATACCCTTGACCACCTCAACCAATGCCTCCTATCGGGTGTAGCACACACCTATCAGTGCTCTGGTCCCCAGCTGCCACTCCCACTCAAGTACAGAGACCCTACATCAGGACCTACAGGCCGATTACTGACCCTGCAGTGCGCCTCTTCGGGCAGTGGATAGTTCGCCATCCCTGGACTGAAGTACTTAGCGTGGATGAAGTGGAAACCAAATGGATAAATTATACCAACACCACCACGGAAGCTCACCACAACTTCTTCCCCGAGAAGTCCGTCAGATCTCACCCAGCTGACTTGCCCTGGATCACACCTCGGATCAAAAGACTTAAGCAACAGAGAGACAGAGCCTTTTATCTCAATGACCACAACCGCTACAGAGAAGCACTGCAAAGAAGTCCCACTACCCAGCCAAATTACAACACCTGAAGCAGACCAACATCAGTCAATGGTATGGTAAGCTTAAAGAACTCTGTGGACTAAACAATAAGACACACCCCCTCCCCTTCCTTAGTCATCTCACTATGTTGACGCAGCTGAGCAATCAAATAACCATTTCGCTACTATATGCCAGACGCTCCCACGGCTTGACACAACCACTCTCCCTGCTTACCTACCAGCCCCCCTTTCCCACTGACTAAGTAGAAGAATTTGAAGTAGCAAAACGCCTGGACAAACTAAAGTTAAAACGCTCTACCATCCCCATTGACTTACCAATGAAACTCTTCAAGGAGTTCTCCCCAGAGCTTGCTAAACCCCTCTGCTCCATCATCAATGCTTCTCTCAGTCAAGCCAGATGCCCAGCTGACTGGAAGACTTCTTATGTATCACCAGTGCCCAAGTCAACCAGCCCACAATCCTTAAATCAGCTACGACCTATTGTAATCACCCCAATACCCAGCCTAATCTGTGAAAGTTTTGTGTTCGACTGGGCTTATGCTGATATTGCAGGAGTCGTAGACGCACCACCACCACGAGGGGATATATATGACTACAAGTTCGCCAAATTATCATGCAGGACGAAAATAAGAAAATACTTCTTCACACAGAAGCTAGTAGATCTATGGAACATTCTACCGGCTCAAGCTGTGGAATCGAAAGAAAAGAGTTAGGCGTGAAAACAGCCCTAGAATATGAAGAGCAATGGAGGGATCCTACACAGGCCACTGGCCTCCTTCCCTCTGCACAGCCATCCATAGTGGGTGGCCATGAGGTAAGTAAGGTGAAAATAAGTTAAAATGAAGATAATGTTTTTACCTGCACCAAAACTTAAAAGGCAACTATGAATGCCATTACAGCTACAAATTTTAAAGTACAATATGTACAGATAAAGATTCCAAAGAAATCTCGAATAAAATAAAATAAAATTACAGTGAGCTATTTACACTATCAAATTGTTTACAGAGGTGCCATCCACAACACTCAAAAAGGATTTGTTTTGTGAAGAGCCTTCTGTTGTTTTCTGAACAAACCTGTAAACAATGACCTGCAAATCTAGTTCAGGGTGCTCATGAGCTATGATTGGCCACTGCAGTACTATCCTGTGACTGTATGGGGTGCCTATGATTGGCTGATGTATCTCACAGCCGATCTCCTCAAACTCTTACATCATAACATTATACAAACTCGTTTGCTCGCTCACTGTTGTTTTTTGCTTACGATATATTAAGTAACGAACTTACTTTGATATCTGGTACCAATGAAAAAAATTTTCTTGAAGCAATATTGTGTAATCTTAGTTTTTGTGGACGTAAAGTGTTATCGCCGCTGGCTTCAGTTACAGTGCTGGCGTGTGATGCCATTAAATCTTTCGACCTGTGACCTCGCCATATGTAGAAGTGTTTACAGACCTATCCTGGTTCTGCTGAGTGGGCTGTCTTCGACTGGTGGCGGTGCTGCCCGCCTCGCCATGAGACAGATCGCCCTCTCTAGTGATGCTGTTAAGACCAGCCTTCTGCTCGCACTGATGAACACCGACTCACAATCCTGTCCGAGAATTTGTGCAGGGACATTTTACGCAATACTGTTGTCTGCATTGACCCGCACTTGTAAGTACAGCCTAAGTGATGACATACCCCTCAGTACTGAAATATTGTTGACTAAGATTAATAGTTACGAACTTTGTGTTATGTCACTTTGTTTAATAAATTGTAATTAAGATAAAATTGTGTTAGACTAACTAATTACTGTATGTATCAGATGGATCACCATGTAATATTATGGTAAATAATTAATTTCTTCAGGTACAAAGTATTTTGGGAAATTTTAGTGTCGAATGATTATTTTTTCACCGCGTTTTAACCCGCAATTTCTCTCATCCTTCATACTCTGCCCACTACTAGTGATTAATGATCGTAGAGAAGAACTGAAAAAAAAATACCTATAAATAAAATAAGTTTTCCCCGTCTTTTCATTACTATTAACCAAAGAGCATCTGTGGAAAAATAGAACATAATCGAACAACAATTGCTAGTGTTAGCCGTCTGCTCCACTATAGGTACAGTATTACCAAAAATTGAAACGACAATGAACAGGTTAGGAAATTAGGTAAGGTTAGGTCGGGCTGTAATAGGTTCTGTGCATTACCTCTTCCATTTTCGTGTTCTCGTGCAAATACTCTCTCCAGGAATTTTCCAAGTTCTAACAGCAGTAAACAGTAATTGGTATAAACCTTCGCTCACCTCACGATTTATTTCTAACTACAAACACGACTATAAGCGGCATACAATATATACAATAACGGAGATTAACTTTATATTTACCTTTTCATAAAACATCAACACCTTAATTTCTATTTGATGACGGAATAAAACTATCGGTAACTACTAGTAGGGTTGACAAACTATCCTGGCGGTGGTTGACCAACTCTTTAACATCACATGTAATTTAATATGAAAATAAAAACACTATACATACTTTACACAAACGACCTTCCTGACCCCACTCATCATACAGTACGCTGACGACGTAACAATTAGTTAGACATGGAATGGCACTAGACTACCTTACAGAAAAGCACGTAGGGAACACAAGCAAGTTAGAAAATGGAAATTCAAATGGCGTATACCCCTCCCCCAAAAAACAACACCTACTTTGGCACAAAAAGACATCAACCTCCCCAGATATACCTTAACCCATACACTATAGGTTTTCTGGACTTGTGGCTTCTTCAACCTTGAGCTGTATGCCTGTATCCTCTAGTTTAAGGGGTCTAGTAGGACGGTCTTTCACCAGCTCCTGGCATGGACACTCGACTGAGTAGTGCCCTCTGAGAAGTTTATGCACCTTAATTTCGTCACCCCTTGCTCGTCTGTAGCATAAGCTAGACAGTTACAAGCATTCTAATCTCTCTGGGTAATTGGGGTGCCATAGTGAAAGCACCAGTCTGTTGACCCTGCTTTGGACATTTCCTTCCTCTGAACCTTTGTCACCCGTCACTTGGATTTAATTATGTATGTATGTATGTATATCACCTTCACTCCCTTCCTCACTATAGTCACGGAGGGGACAACAATTTTCAACCACCATCAGCAGCAGCTCTCGACAGTCCTCCAAGCAAATCCAAATTCCTACAGCCTCCAGCTCACTCCGCTATTCTGATTATAGACTATACATTATTTTTGTACATTAGATTTTTCTTTGCTTATTTCCTAGTACTAGGAGCATTACCTTACTGTAGTGTGGTTGTGAAGAATATATACCAAACACACTACAATAACTCCCATTGTCCTTAACTCACATCACGGTCTCCATATCACGAGTACCAATGTGTTACTGTCTGACCGCATGGTCTTGTGACTCGGCTTAATGCCCCTTGTGGTATAATAAATTAATTTAATAAAAATCAACATTTATAATAGTATGCCCCACAACTCTCATTTTCTGTCTGCAAGAAGAAAATGTAATATTTTTAGGTGGGGACACGAATCCAAAAAGTTTATTTAATAAGATTGGATTAAAAAATACCACTATTATATATACAGTAAGCTATACAGGTATGCGGTGCACGTGTGTTGTGAGGGCCAATGGAAGAGCTGGAGGTAACTAAGTAATTGGTTGAATCTCTATCACATTATAATACTGCGCGGTCGTTGCGGGTCGGGTCGGGTCGGGTCGGGTTGGGTTGGGTCGTGTCGTGTCACTGTAACAAAGCGTGTTCGGCATTCAGGCCTTCGTTGTTGAGCGGCAGGAACTCAAGTGATTACAGAAGAACACAAAATTCGTCTTAGTGATGTGAAAATGTAAATCGATTCGGATTTTTAATGCTAAACGCGATTGTATTTTTTAAAACAATCTCCACCGAGTTGGAGACACAACCCAGGTCAAGAGGCCTACAACCACAAAATCATTGCCATATGACAAAGCTTTTTTTTTTACGGAGTTGTGGTCACGGCTGTGATAAGGGCCAACCAGGGAGTGTAGTACTGTGCTTTTAGGTAAATCAGTTCATAGTGTCATCAGTGACCGCGGAAGAGGTTGTAAATAACTTAAAGTGAATACAAACTGGCAAGCAAGCTGGCAAGGCACCACTGCCAGCAGAGACCAAGTCGTGTCATCGGTGCCACAGAGACTTTTAATTTTATTTTGTTTGTGTGCTTTCTCAAGGACTGAAACTGTGCCCACAATACACCATTCACAGGGAGGTACAGTGTACACAGTGATAGCACAAAGAGACATAGTGGTTGATGAGAACGGTTAAAGAAAGTATAAGGAAATAATAGTTAAAATAAAAATACAAAATAAAATCAAGCTTGGCTATCCTTAGAGGCATTCTATTACCGCCCCAAAGAAAGTTTTAATTTATTTTTCTGTGTTTCTAAAGGACTGAGTGGGTGTATAAAATCCGTTATTCATAGGAGAATGCATTGAACATAGCGATAGCACATAAATACCGACAAACGCCGAAGTGAACTGAAAAAAATAAAAAGAGAAGAAAAACAGAAGACAGCTCCAAAGGCAACAAGGGAGGTTAAAACCAGCAGAGGGCAGCTAAGGACTGTTTTTTTCTTTATTTTGAAATAGGTGTAGATCTATACACAGTCAGCACCCCCACCCCCTCCACAACAACAACCACCATGATGATATGTGACTACTGTGGGGGGATGACGGATATGGATGATACAGGCCTGACCAATGCAACGTTTAGGAAGATGCTAACTGCCGTAAAGCAGGAAGGTTGTTGCTGGTATTGCTCTGACTGCATAGTCAAGGTGAAAGAGGCGATTGCAAGCCATAAGGGAACGAGTTCCTTAGGGACGAAAATAGATGAAGCTGGATCCTTGCTGGTTGCCAAACTAAAACAAGTTGAGAAAGAGATCCTTGCTAAGACTGAGGGAGTAGCCGACACAATGGAGGTGGTTGCTAAGAGGAGTTATGCCGAGGCATTAGCAGGGACACGGGAGGGGGAGGGAAGTAATGCAGGTTCAAAACAGGCTCTACAGCAGCTAGGGACTCTGAAGAAGTGTGTCGAAGAAATGAAAATTAACGGACCTGCTGTTAGGGAAGAGGAGGAACACCGAGAACGTTTCCAGCGCAGGAACAATGTAATAGTTTTCGGAGTCCCCGAGAGCCAGGCGGAGGGAACCGAGAGTAAGGTAACACACGATAAGATGCAGTTTAAGAATATTTGTACAGAGGTTCTGAAGATGCCATCAACCCCACAGTATGTGAGGAGGCCGGGACAAAAGCAGGGGGATAAGCCGCGCCCCCTCAGGATCACATGAGTGAGTGAGGAGGAGAAATGAGAGGTTATTCGACAAGCAAAAAACTTAGCAAGGAGCTTTTTTTTAGTTTAGCAAATTTATTGACAAATCCTGGAGTAAAGTTTGCCTATTCCGAGTAATTCAGTCACGTCTTGACACTTCTCACTGCCGAGGCATCTCGGAGTGTATTCATTCACCCAGGTCGCACATTAATGCAGAGGGAACAGCACAAGAAGCTCCTGTAGGGCTTGAAACAGAAGAGGGAGGAGTCAAGGAGGAACGGGGACGGGTGTACACGAGTTATATTCGGGGGGAGGGTAGTGGAACCAAGTGTGCCCTACACAGGGCCAGGGGGCAGCAGCGCACCCTCCACTCGCTCTACCCTCCACCCGGGAGGTGGCACCAACACTTGCCTGGCCTCGGGTTACTTCCCAACTAAATTCAAAGAGGCCATTATTACCCGAACACTAAAACAAGGAAAGAACCCCGCGTCCCACTAAACTACAGACCGATCTCCCTCCTCGAAGTACCTGGAAAAATCCTAGAAAAAATCGTCGATAACCGTCAGAGAAATCACCTGGAAACAACCAACAACGTCAACTGCAGACAATTCGGGTCCAGGAAAGGGAAATCCATCACAACAGTGATAGCCCTGGCAGGTGAAAACATACCCAGAACCGCGGCGAGTGGTAGACAATGTAATCTAACTCTCCAGGATGTAGCGAAGGCATTTGACAAAGTCTGGCACGACGGTCTTAAATATAAGATCCTCCAACTCGGACTTCCCACCAACATTGAAAAGTTGCTTTGCAACTTTCTTGACGGCAGAAATGCCAGACTGAGGGTAGGACAACACACAGGAGAGACCTTCCCACTCATGAGTGGAGTCCCTCAGGGCAGCGTCCTCTCTCCCACCCTATATATTATCTACACAAGTGACACTCCGCCTCCCACTAGAATAGGTAACGAAGATATTAAGTATGCAGATGACATCACTCAAATAACAACACATCAAGGAAAATCGCGAGCGTTACAGGTCGACAACACCAGGCGGGAATTAGAAAGGGTAAATAATTATGAAAAACAATGGAAAATCCAAACCAGTCTCCAGAAATTCATAGTGATACCCTTATGCAGAAGGAAAACCCATCCATTAGTTTACCAATAATACCCAGATAGAATACAAAAGAAGAGGCACCCTCCTGGGCCTGCATATATCCACGACAGGAAAAAGCAAGAAGAGAGCCGAGAAAACTATACCGCTTTAAAGAGCTTCCCGAGAAAATAAAACTCCGCCTGGTGACATCATTTATCATACCGATATTAACTTACCCAGCAATACCTCTTCATACTATGAGCACCACTCAAATATTAAAATTACAGGTGGTCCAAAATGAAGCCCTAAGATTTGTTACAGGTTAAAGAAACCCCTTCACCAGAACCACAGCCGAGATACATAGAGACCTGAGAATAAAACCCATCAACCAGCAGCTACACACCCTAGCCAGCAGTCTGGCAAAAGATAGAACGATCAGACCAAGAACTCCTTCAAAGACTCCCACCAGATAACGACAACAACCATACATGGTTCCCAAAAAGTTACCAAATCTCAAAAGGTCCATTACCACCCCCGATCTATATGGCCAGGCATAAGACAACCTCCCTAGACCAGCATCCGCCAGTCGGGTCGGCGGAATATGAAATAAGGCCCTTAAAACACCCATATATGGGACAGGGTAGGATGTCTAGTGCCCGTACCGACAGACAATAACTAACCCATGACACAACCCTAACACACCATTAGC
Source organism: Homarus gammarus (assembly GCA_958450375.1). Classification (NCBI taxonomy): domain Eukaryota; kingdom Metazoa; phylum Arthropoda; class Malacostraca; order Decapoda; family Nephropidae; genus Homarus; species Homarus gammarus. The sequence continues at coordinate 1,170,330 of CAUDMG010001393.1, forward strand.
TTAGCTAGGCAGTCAGCCCGCCCTCTCTTACCTCCTCCTAAATTTCTTCAATTTCCGAACTATAACTTCCTTCCCCCACCTTTCTCTACACACACACAAAAAAAAATAATAAAAGCTCCGCCTACAAGACGGGAGGAGGCGAGTGCCGCGTAAACAATGACATTTCTAACCACACCCTGCAAAATACAGTGTACTTAGCTAATGCTGCAGCTTCTGAGAATGGGGGGGGGGGGGGGTTACTACTAAGAGCAGAGACATTACCGAGAAAAATTCTGGCTTAAATGTCATGGACACTAATACTGACACGTTCCTTGATAAGAGAGAGGAGTTTTAAACACTATGAAGGTACATCAACCAGATATTGTAGGAGTTGTAGAACTGTTGTACAAGAACAGGAGAATCGACCCAGAGGAATGTGAGTTCAGTATTGCTGGATATGACTCATTTACGAACCTTTATCAAGAAACTTGCAAGAGGGGTGTGGTTATCTATGCTAGGCAAGACCTCAGAGCCAGCCAGGCGAGGGTACAGGGAGAGGATGTTTTTGAAGAGTCCAAGTGGTGTAAAATTAAATTATAGGGAGGGGACTTACTTGTCGTCGGGTGTATCTACAGATCCCCGAACTGTGGCCCACTAAATCAAAGGAACTTAAGAGCCTTAATAAACAATGCGGCGATGCTCAACCCTAGCCACCTCCTTATTATGGGGGACTAACTATGGCGACATCGACTGGAGAAACGAGTTCACCCCAAATAACTTGAATAACCCTGCTACTCTTTTTGTAGAAACTCAAGAGAGGTAATTTTCTGTTCCAATATGTTAAGAGACCCGAAACATTACAGAGGGGAGCAAACACCCAAGCCACTAGACCTCATCATAATAAACGAGGAGGATATGGTGGACAAACTGGAACACCTTGCCCCAGTTGGCACCAGTCACCATATAGTGATGTCATTCAGATTTAACTGTTACCTAGTTCAAGATTAGGCCAGGCCAAGGTGCAAATATTACAAGGGAAATTACAATGGGATGAGGGAAGAGATGAGGGGTATCAACTGGCCTGACTTATTAAAGCACAAGAACGCAGACACTACGCTGATATCATAACTAGTAAAGTGACCCATTTGATCGATAAATATATACCCAAGACCAAACCCAGTGCCTCTAGGAATACGAGGAGATCCCTACACATGAACCATGCGGCGGTCGACAAAGTTAAGAAGAAAAACCAAAAATTCAAGACGTGGGTTGGGTCAAACGATGAGCGGGACAGGGGGATGTATGCAAGAGCCAGAAACCAAGCAAAGATAGAGTGTAGAAGGGCTGAAGAGGCGTTCCAGAGGCTGGTTGCAAGCGAGGTCAAGTCAAACCCAAAGGCTTTTTACCGCTATGCAAAGTCGAAATTAAAAATGCGAGTAGGAGTATCAGACCTGAGGCTTGAAGATGGTAGTTATGCAGATTCTGACCAGGATTAAGCTGAGGCATTGAACAGCTTCTTTTCCTCGGTGTTCACAAGAGAGGATGCGATTAACCTTCCTGCGTTTGAGGACAGACGGTTTGACACAGCACTGACCTACATTGTGTTCACAGAAGAGGGTTATTAGAAATAAAATGTCAAAGCTAAAGATCCATAAGAGTCCCATCCCTGACATGGTGCATCCCAGAGTGCTAAGAGAGTTGTGCAACGAGCTTGCCGAGACCCTGAAGATCCTGTTTTGTAAATGCCTGGATGAACAAATGGTCCCCAGTGAATGGAAAGTGGCTTACAGTATGTGAGTCCTATCTTCAAGAAGGGCGATCGTCACTCCACGAACAACTATAGACCGGTGAGCCTGACCAGCATAATATGTAAAGTACTTGAGAGTATGATCAGAGATGCCGCGATGGAACATCTACTACGGAACAACCTTGTAAAGGATTGCCAACACAGTTTTATGCCGGGGCGCTCCTGCTTAACACAATTGCTCAAAGTATTGGATATTTGAACCCATATTCTGGAACGGGGTGACAATATCGACAATATATACCTAGATTTTGCCAAGGCTTTCGACAGTGTACCCTACGAAAGGCTGAAAATCAAACTGGAAGGGTACGGAATTCGGGGAAATGTCCTAGCGTGGATAGAAGACTTTCTACATGACCGCAAGCAGTGTGTGGTGATTAATGGCACGAAATTATCATCAGTACCTGTCACAAGCGGGGTACCACAGGGCGGTGTATTGGGCCCGCTGTTGTTTGTTTGTTTCATAAATGACATGCCTGACGTTGTACACTCCTCCATACAAATGTTTGCCGATGACGCCAAGTTATTTCGGGAAATTAAGAACCAAGCGGACTGTGAAGAGCTGCAGAAGGACCTCTAAAGGGCTCCAGGAATGGTCGAAGAAATGGCTGTTGAGATTCAATGTCGCGAAGTGTAAGAGGATGCACCTGGGCGAACCAACGGTAAGGAGGCGTATCATATGTTCCAACGAGATGAAGAAACTGCATTATTTGAGACTGAATGTGAGAAGGACCTAGGTGTGTATGTTGATAATGAGCTGAAGTTCTCTGGCCATTGCGAGAAGAAGGTAAATCAGGCAAATAAATTATTGGGTCTTATAAGAAGGTCGTTCAGATATCTAGACGGTCCGTCTAGATATCTGAACGTCACGATCTTCAGGAGTGAAGTGCTTCCCCATCTGGAGTACTGTCACCCCGTCTGTTCCCTGAGATATGCTAGGGACTGTCAGTTGGTTGAAAATATTCAAAGGAGGGCCATGCAGAAGACCCGACAGCCGTACCCTTTTCCACTACCTCCTAAGATGTCCCACACACAATGCTTCCGTGACGCCTGCTGGACCACCACTCCACAACCCCCTGATGGAGACACGATGATCCTCCCCATAATGGCCAGATATTTTGTAAATAATATTGATTATGTGTTAAAGGAATATCCTTCCTTCCTTAGGCTTTAGTAAGCCCCTTTATAATATTTATACTGTATATACTTGCCAGATGCTTCTGGTGTCATTGTACAGGGGTACCTAGTGACAGCACTAAGATCCCGCTTCCTCTATCAAGGAATAAACAATTGAAATTGAAAAATTGAAAGGAGGGCCACCAGACTGGTGCCTGCACTTCGGCACCTCAACTACCCTGAGAGATTAGAGAGCCTAACTTGCCTAGCTTATACTACAGACGGGCAAGGGGGGACCTAATTGAGGCGTATAAGCATTCTCAAGGGGCACTACTCAGTCGAGTGTCCTTACTTGGAGCTGGCAAACGCTCGCCCTACAAGGGGTCACAGCTCAAGATTGAAGAAGCCGCAGGTCCAGAAAACTGTGAGGGCAAACTGTTTCGGAGTGAGAGTTGTGAACTCTTGGAACAATCTACCAGAAAGTGTCGTATCGGCACCGAGTGTGAGCTCTTTCAAGACCAGACTTGACCAACACTGGAGCAGGTTCAGGTACACTCAAGAGCCGGTGCATGCCCAGTACTTGCCAACAGTGTGTAACAGACGTGACCGATCGCCTAAGTGGCTAACGAGTCGATCATTTGGTGGAGAGGATAAAAGAAAAGTAACAGAGACGTGACCGACTGCTAAGCGGCTAACGAGCCATCAGTGGTGAAGAGGATAAAACAAAACAAAAACAACATTGAAAGAACGTCATTTAAGGGCACGAAATACAAACATTAATGGGCCGTGACAACAGATAGTCCTCACACTTAAACCCTCACTCTCTTCTTCCCTCGACCTCCTCTCAAGTGGGCTGTGTCGTGTTTATGTAAATGAATACTGTACCGTTATACTAATGTACTGCGGAAAATGAGCCAATGTTTATCATTGTTTACTCCAAAGTGTCGGTCAGTCACATTGTTTTGAGAAAATGGCTTTGCTGTTCATATCCCCAAAACTCGTACCATAAAACCCCCAGAAAAAACTACGTAAATTAACCAAACACAGTATAAATACAAACTGTATTGCATTAGCTTACAGATAGGTACCAAGAATCCCCTGCACATACTTAGCCTATAGATTAGTTGCTTCCAGTCATCACTTAACCTAACTTACCATACCTAACCTAACATGTTTTGTGTTTGGCATCATATCAGTTACCCCAAAGAGCACAAACTTGCTACCGTAACCTAAGTCTGTCCCGCCTAACCTACCCCATCAACATTACACAGTCACTCATAAAAGAAACGGGCCCCCCCTGGATGAGAGGTCTTGTAACTGGAAGCAGTTTAGTTCTGGTAACGAAAAACAATGACAATATGGTCAGTCCCAAACTTTCGATCGGGTGAGGTCACAGGCGACACAATTGATCATGACTATAATATATACACTAGTATACTACGTAAAGTACAAGAACAAAATATACCATACAGAAAAATTAGGTCAAATAAGAATGAGCCAAGGTGGATGACCAGAAAACTTAAACATGACATAGGAATAAAGAAAGGAATTTATAAGAAATTAAAGGGGGGGGGGGGAGGAGCAGCTCAGAAATATGTATAATGAATATCTAGGAATGTTAAGGAAAATGTAAGGAAGGCAAAGAAGGACTACAAAATCAGGATAGCAAGAGAATCCAAGGCGAGTTCCAAGGGATTTTTTCCAGGTATATAGGACAAAGATCAAGGACAAAGTGGGACCCTTAAAGTCAAAGAGAGAGGAAGTGATCGATTATAGTGTGAAAATAAGCAAAGCATTAAACAGCTACTAATCAGTTTTCACAGAAGAAATTCACGAGGAAATTCCCGTGGCCGGACAGATGGCCGAAGGACATTTGACTGACTGACTTTTCACCGACGGACATTGACCGAATGGACATTGAGCCGACAGACATTTGACCGAACGGACAATAGACCGAACGGTCAATTAGCAGAACGGACATTTGGGCGAATGGACTTATGGCCTTTTTAATGTTATTATTTTTCTCTCCTTACAATGTATTTGCTTTATAAAACACAGGATAAAAAGATAACATAATTGCAATGTGAAATATTTGCAAGTTCGAAAATTATTTTTTGCACATTTGTAAGGTAAGGTTAGGTTAGGTTCGGCCATTCGGCTACATGTCCGTTCGGCCAAGTGTCCGTCAGTGAAATGTCCGTCGGCCAAACGTCTGTCGGCCAAGTGACCGGGAGCCGAAATTCCAGAGGTGGAACTGATATTTAGGGGAAATGAAGAGAAACTATGGAATATCACTATCAGAAAAGAGGATGTTCTTAAGAAGATAAATAAATTAAAGAAGATAAAATCACCAGGGCCGGATGAAATTTTCCCTCGAGTTTAGGAAGAGTGTAAAAGAACAGATTAGCTGACCCCTCGTAAATTTATTTATGAAATCATTAGATATGGGAGTTGTGCGAGACTTGTGGAAACGGGAAATGTAGTACCCATATTCAAAAAGGGAGACAGAGCATCAGCGTCAAATTACCGGCCGATTACTTTGACGTCAAAAGTGAGGAAATTTCTTGAATCATTTATAGCAAACAGCATCTCACCGCATTTACAGAAAAACAAATTAATCTACGACTCTCAACATTGGTTTACAAAGGGAAAATCTTGTCTAACATATCTGCTGACGTTTTTTATGAAAGTCTTCGAGGTAGAAGATAATGACGAAAATTACGATGTTATTTACTTAAGACTTTAACAAAGCATTTGACAGAGTACCGCATCAGAGGCTTCTGAGAAAAGTTAAGGCTCATGGTATCGAGGGGAAAGTCTTAAATAGGATAAAATCATGGCTCACCGATAGAACACAGAGGGTCAGCGTAGATGGTGTTAAATCTGAGTGGGGCTGTGTAACCAGTGGGGTTCCCCAGGGGTCAGTACTGAGCCCACTCTTGTTCATAATCTACATAAACGATCTAGATACTGGGATCAGCAGAGCCATAAGCAAGTTTGCGGATGACACCAAAATAGGGCGGCATGTTAAATTCAGGGCTGGATGCAAATGCACTACAGGAGGATTTAAATAAGCTGCAGCAATGGTCAGGAAAATGACAAATGAAATTCAACACCAGCAAGTGCAGCGTACTTATTATTGGAAGAAAAAATACTGTCAATGTATACAGCCTTAACAACATCAACCTAGAGAAGTCGACTTGTGAAAGAGACTTAGGGGTACTTGTAAGCCCGGACCTACTGCTTAGAAAACAGTGCGTTAATGTTCGAAATAGGCAAACAGAGTATTAGGTTTTATATCTAGAAGTGTAATTAATAAGAGTGCAGAGGTCTTATTGCAACTATATCTTGCGCTAGTCAGGTCGCACCTCGATTATGCTGTTCAGTTCTGGTGCCCTTATTATAGAATGGATATCAATTCACTTGAGTCAGTGCAGCGAAGAATGACGAAAATGATTCCGGGACTTAGAAACCTTCCATATCAAGATAGGTTAAAGAAACTAAACTTGCTTTCCCTAGAAAGACGAAGAGTGCGGGGAGATATGATAGAAGTATTTACAGACAATATGTCGGGAAATAGCTAAATATTGCAGAATGAACAAACCTAGAGGAAGATCCAACAGAGAGCACATGGGGCTAAAGGAGGTGTTGATAGACCCAAAATTATCAGAAACGTAAAGTTAACATAATTATGGTATTGTATTTACTTTGTTTAGTTGTTCTTGAAACGAGACATGACCCGAGGCAGTGGTTCATGTAGAAGGCAGTGATCCACCCTCCCCCCCCCTACTCCTTAGGTCAGGTACACTTACCAGAACTGAACTGTTACCAATGACAGGAGGCCTGTTTCCTTCATGAATGACTACTGGGGTACCTAGTTACAGCAGTAGGCTCACGTTCCTTATAATATTAAAACTGCACTATTATCCAGGCAGCATAATATATAAAATGACGGAGTTTAGCTTAATATTTACCTTTTCATAAGACATCGTTACCTAAATTTATATTTGATGACGGAATAAAACTCTCGGTAACTACTTGTTATAGGTTGACAAACTACCCTGGCGGTGGTTGACCAACTCTCTAACATCACCTGTAACTTAATATGAAAATAAAAACACTCAATTTACTGACCACAGAGGACAGTAGCTACACAACCTTTTGGCTAAATTATTTAGTATGAAAATAAAAATACTAACACTTTACTCACCACCCAGGAGCCACTAGCGACACGACCCTCCCCTCACAGCGCCACTCAGGCAAAAGGTTTAACACCGCATAAAATAATTCAGGGAAAATTATCTCATACAAACTTTTATAAATCCATCTCTTCAATAAGTTATGGGAAAATTCACCATAAATAGCCTTTCCGAATCTAAGCCGTTAAAGAATCTCTTGAGAATATTTAACACTTCAGTTGCCGGTGTATTGTTGACACCGTCTTGAAGTGGAGCGCTACACACAGTCTTCTAATTGACTGCTCACATAAGGTGGGTGCGTCCAACCAGGCTCAGAAAACTAACATGTTGCCTGACCCTTCTCCCTCCTTACATTCTCACGATAGTTAATTCTGGATTAGATCTTTGGGCCCATTCAACTACCCATCCAAAATACCAAATTATAAAAGTTCAAAGTTAGAAGTTTGAGCAAGTGCAAAACAAACAACCCATTTATCAGTTCAAAGTTCTTCCCAGACAGACAAACCATTTTGTAATTAAAAACTTCAAATTAACAGTTTAATGCTTACTGAAAACTTTCAACGAACACTTAGTGAAATATACAAGCGAGATGTTAACTAGAAAGTCCTCTCGTGAGCAAAGTAGAAATGGTTGGTAATACTTCAGTGTGGGGTAGGTAGTTAAACATGCAGCAACAGTTTTCTTATAATTATATACAAAGAAACAAACAGCTAGAAGTAAATACACACGAATTATACAAGGATATTAATGGTGCCAACTTAACGCACGCCCACATAGGTGACCACAGCAGTGCTCTTATGGTGCCAACTTAACGCACGCCCACAGCAGTGCTCTTATGGTGCCAACTTAACGCACGCCCACATAGGTGACCACAGCAGTGCTCTATTGGTGCCAACTTAACGCAAGCCCACATAGGTGACCACAACAGTGCTCTTATGGTGCCAACTTAACGCACGCCCCACAGCAGTGCTCTATTGGTGCCAACTTAACGCAAGCCCACATAGGTGACCACAGCAGTGCTCTTATGGTGCCAACTTAACGCACGCCCACAGCAGTGCTCTTATGGTGCCAACTTAACGCACGCCTACATAGGTGACCACAGCAGTGCTCTATTGGTGCCAACTTAACGCAAGCCCACATAGGTGACCACAGCAGTGCTCTTATGGTGCCAACTTAACGCACGCCCACAGCAGTGCTCTTATGGTGCCAACTTAACGCACGCCTACATAGGTGACCACAGCAGTGCCTAAGCTTGAGTCTCGGACCAACAGTAGTGACGTTAACAATAACTTCTCTAATAACACTAAGGCTGACGGAGTCACTAAGATGAGGGAAAGTTCAAACTGACTTAACAATAAGTAGTAGATACGTCGACTGATGAAGCTTCAGTAGCGGAGAGTTTACCTCACACACACACAGGCAAGAATCATCAGGCGTTGCAACAGTTAAGTTGTGACCATGAACTTAGAACCGTCGAGAACCAACTGAAACCAACTTTACCAAATTGTTCTCATTTGAAACCAATGCATTTAAACCCTCGGCAACACCCTGGGAAATGTTCTCTAATGTTCTGGTCTGGAGAACAAGACAGAACAACTTGTCAACATCAAGTAAGTTCGACTCCTGCGGATGGGGAACAAAACAACTAACGCACCAGGACGGCTTCACTGCCTCTGGAGCTGATCTACTGCTGCAAAAGTTAACCAAGACAAAGTGTCACCACTACGTAACGGGGGAGTGTCACCACTACGTAACGGGGGAGTGTCACCCACTACGTAACGGGGGAGTTTCACCACTACTTAGCTCCCGGGGATAAATTGTCGGTAATGGCTAGTGCTACTTATCAACCTAGAGAAGTCAACTTGTGAAAGAGACTTAGGGGTACTTGTAAGCCCGGAACTACGGCCTAGAAAACAGTGCGCTAATGTTCGAAATAAGGCAAACAGAGTAGTATTAGGTTTTTTATCTAGAAGTGTATGGAATAAGAGTGCAGAGGTTTTATTGCAACTGTATCTTGCGCTAGTCAGGCCGCACCTCGATTATGCGGCTCAATTCTGGTGCCCTTATTATAGAATGGATATCAATTCACTGGAGTCGGTGCAGCGAAGCATGACAAAATGATTCCGGGACTTAGAAACCTTTCATATCAAGATAGGTTAAAGAAACTAAACTTGCATTCCCTAGAAAGACGAAGAGTGCGGGGAGATATGATAAAAGTATTTAAGCGGGTGAAAGGAACCAATAAAGGGGATATAGATAAAGTTCTTATAATATCCGAGCAGGATAGGACCCGTAGCAACGGATTTAAGTTGGATAAGTTTAGGTTTAGGAGGGAGATAGGAAGGAACTGGTTAACAAATAGGGTGGTGGACGAGTGGAACAAGCTTAGCAACTTTGTAGTAAGTGCTGGAACGCTGGAAAGTTTTAAAAGGAGGCTAGATAGATTCATGGATGACAGAGAGTGGTAGTAACTCTCAACAGGAGCTGCCATGCACAGGCCAACAGGCCTACTGCAGACTCCTTATTTTCTTATGTAACAGTGAACACAGAAATAAGATTCCAATTAGAATTTCAGGGAAGCCGCAAGAATTCCACTAAAGTCCCCGATTTCAAGAAGGGCAAACTTTGATAGTTTGAAGAGGCAGATGAGAGAAGGGGTATCATGCTTGGGGGTGAATTACATGACCTCATATGAGCTGACCTCACACAATGTAACCACAGAGGGCGACATCACCTTATATAATATTGAGAGAGTTAATGAAAGACTTATTTGGGTAGAAATGCGCATGGCTTCCAGGAATAGCAATGTCTGTACAGTTGGCGACTTTAACTTTCGCCAAATAGATTGGATAGACCTTCCAGGTAACTCAGAATCAGAGGAATTTCTATAAATAGTTCAGGACTGTTTCCAAAGTCAACATATAACCGGACCCAACCGGGGTAATAATATACTCGATTTTGTTCTGTCACACAGAAAAAACCTCATTAATAATGTCAAGGTAGGGAACAAACTTGCCAACAGCGATCACAAAGAAATAAGATTTCAATTAGAATTTAATGGCAGACGCAAGGAAAATTCCAGGAAAGTCCCAGATTTCAGAAGGGCAAACTTTGATAGGTTGAAAAGGCAGCTGAGACCATGATTATAACAACCACGACCATGATTATAACAACCACGACCATGATTATAAGAACCACGACTATGATTATAACAGCCACGACCATGATTATAACAACCACGACCATGATTATAACAACCACGACCATGATTATAACAACCACGACCATGATTATAACAACCACGACTATGATTATAGCGACCATGATTATAACAACCACGACCATGATTATAACAACCACGACTATGATTATAGCGACCATGATTATAACAACCACGACAATGATTATAACAATCACGACCATGATTATAACAACCACGACAATGATTATAACAACCACGACAATGATTATAACAACCACGACCATGATTATAGCAACCACGAACATGATTATAACAACCACGACTATGATTATAACAACCACGACCATGATTATAATAACCACGACCATGATTATAACAACCACGACCATGATTATAACAACCACGACTATGATTATAACAACCACGATCATGATTATAAAAACCACGACCATGATTATAACAACCACGACCATGAATATAACAAGCACGACCATGAATATAACAAGCACGACCATGAATATAACAACCACGACCATGATTATAACAACCACGAACATGATTATAACAAGCACGACCATGAATATAACAAGCACGACCATGAATATAACAACCACGACCATGATTATAACAAGCACGACCATGAATATAACAACCACGACCATGATTATAACAACCACGACCATGATTATAAGCACGACTATGATTATAACAACCACGACCATGATTATAACAAGCACGGCCATGAATATAACAACCACGACGATGATAACCACGACCATGATTATAAAAACCACGACCATGATTATAACAACCACGACAATGATTATAACAACCACGACTATGATTATAACAACTACGACAATGATAATAACAACCACGACTATGATTATAAAACCACGACCATGATTATAACAACCACGACCATGATTATAAAAACCACAACCATGATTATAACAAACACGACCATGATTATAACAACCACGACTATGATTATAACAACCACGACCATGATTATAACAGCCACGACCATAATTATAACAACCACGACCATGATTATAACAACCACGACCATGATTATGACAACCACGACTATGATTATAACAAACACGACCATGATTATAACAACCACGACCATGATTATAACAACCACGACCATAATTATAACCATGACTATGATTATAACAACCACGACCATGATTATAACAACCACGAATATGATTATAACAACCGCGACCATGATTATAACAACCACGACCATGATTATAACAACCACGACCATGATTATAACAACCACGACCATGATTATAGCAACCACGACCATGATTATAACAACCACGACCATGATTATAACAACCACGACTATGATTATAACAACCAGGACCATGATTATAACAACCACGACCATGATTACAACAACCACGACTATGATTATAACCACGACCATGATTATAATAACCACGACCATGATTATAACCACGACTATGATTATCACAAGAACGACCATTAATATAACAAGCACGACCATGAATATAACAACCACGACTATGATCATAACCACGACCATGATTGTAACAACCAGGGCTATGATTATAACAACCACGACTATGATTATAACAACCACGACTATGATTATAACAACAACGACCATGATTATAACAACCACGACTATGATTATAACCACGACCATGATTATAACAACCACGACCATGATTATAGCAACCACGACTATGATCTTAACAACCACGACAATGATCATAACAACAACGACCATGATTATAACAACCACGACCTTGATTATAACAACCACGACCATGATTATAACAACCACGACCATGATATAACACTCACGACCATGATTATAACAACGAAAATGATTATAACAACCACGACCATGATATAACACTCACGACCATGACTATAACAACGAATATGATTATTACAACCACGACCATGATTATAACAACGAATATGATTATAACAACCACGACCATGATTATAACACTCACGACCATGATTATAACAACCACGACCATGATTATAACAATCACGACTATGATTATAACAAGCATGACCATGAATATAACAACCACGACAATGATTATAACAACCACGACCATGATTATAACAACCACGACCTTGATTATAACAACCACGACCTTGATTATAACAACCACGACCATGATTATAAGAACCACGACCATTAATATAACAACCACGACCATGATTATAACAACCACGACCATGATTATAACAACCACGACCATGATTATAACAACCACGACTATGATTATAACAACCACGACCATGATTATAACAACCACGACAATGATTATAACAACCACGACCATGATTATAACAACCACGACCATGATTATAACAACCAGAACCATGATTATAATAACCACAACCATGATTATAACAACCACGAACATGATTATAACAACCACGACCATGAATATACAGGTAACAACCACGACCATGATTATAACAACCACGACCATGATTATAACAACCACGACCATGATTATAACAACCACGACCATGATTATAACAACGAATATGATTATAACAACCACGACCATGATTATAACAACCACGACCATGATTATAACAATCACGACTATGATTATAACAAGCATGACCATGAATATAACAACCACGACAATGATTATAACAACAACGACCATGATTATAACAACCACGACCTTGATTATAACAACCACGACCATGATTATAAGAACCACGACCATTAATATAACAACCACGACCATGATAATAACAACGAATAGGATTATAACAACCACGACCATGATATAACAACCACGACCATGATTATAACAACCACGACCATGATTATAACAACCACGACCATGATTATAACAACCAGAACCATGATTATAATAACCACAACCATGATTATAACAACCACGACCATGAATATACAGGTAACAACCACGACAATGATTATAACAACCATGACAATGATTATAACAACCACGACCATGATTATAACAACCACGTCCATGATTATAACAACCACGACCATGATTATAACAACCACGACCATGATTATAACAACGAATATTATTATAACAACCACGACCATGATTATAACAACCACGACCATGATTATAACAACCACGACCATGATTATAACAATCACGACTATGATTATAACAAGCATGACCATGAATATAACAACCACGACAATGATTATAACAAACACGACCATGATTATAACAACAAATATGATTATAACAACCACGACCATGATTATAACAACCACGACCTTGATTATAACAACCACGACCATGATTATAAGAACCACGACCAAGATTATAACAACCACGACCATGATTATAACAACGAATATGATTATAACAACCACGACCATGATATAACACTCACGACCATGATTATAACAACCACGACCATGATTATAACAACCACGACTATGATTATAACAACCACGACCATGATTATTACAACCACGACCATGATTATAACAACCACGACTATGATTATAACAACCACGACTATGATTATAACAACCACGACCATGATTATAACAACTATGACTATGATTATAACAACCATGACTATGATTATAACAACTATGACTATGATTATTACAACCACGACCATCTGAAAAACGATGTCGCTGTAGGCCGGGCAGCGGTTGCGCGCTAGCCAAGCACCAGGGTTCAAACTTTCACACCTCGGTTAAACTGTACCACCGGACTCGCCACCGGGCACGAAAGGGCCACGATCACTTCTTATAGACTAAGCGACATAGGTATCTGCGTAGACAGCAACATTAGTGAATTTGCTGATGACACTAAAATAGGGTGTGTAATTAAATCTGACGAGGACACCGCAAACCTACTGGACTACCTTAACAAATTTTTCGAATGGTCTGAAAAATGGCAGATGAAATTCAATGTTGACACATGTAAAGTAATTAGTCTAGGAGATGTAAATACAGAAACCAGATATCATGTGAACAACAATGATATAGAGAAATCCGAGTGCCAGAAAGATTTAGGAGTAATGATAAGTAGGAATCTTAAGCCAAGTAAACAATGTGCATTTGCTCGAAACAAGGCTAATAGAGTACTTGGGTTCATACAAAGGAGTGTTAGTTACAAGACTAGAGAGGTCATCCTTCAGAGTACAGAGACAGGTTAAAGCATCTTTATTTGCACTTCCTCGAGAGACTTAGAGTGAGGGGCAATATGATAGAGATGTATAAATGGAAGTCAGGGTTAAACAAAGGGGACATAACAAAGGTACTCAAACTATCCAACCAGGAGCGAACTCGTAACAATGGTTTTAAATCAGACAAATTTAGAATTTGGCTCGAAATAGGTAAACATCGGTTTGGAAATAGAGTAGTGGATGAATGGAACAAGTTACCAAACACCATTATTAACTCGAATACGCTGGATAGCTTCAAACATAGGTTGGATGGATATATGAGAAATAGGGGTTGGGTGTAAATGGGACTGCCCAGAATAGGCCATTAGGCTCGCTGAAGTTTCCTACATTCCTATGTTCTTAAATGCGCAGGGCTTCCATACATAGCAAAGTCTGTATAATAGACGACTTTAACTTTAGCCAAGTAGATTGGATCGACGTTACGGGTAAATCAGAATCATTAGATTTTCTTAAAGCAATCCAGGACTGTTTCCTAGTCAACATATAACCGGACCCACCCGGGGTAATAATATACTCGATTTAGTTCTATCAAACAGAGAAAACCTCTTTAGTAATGTCAAACTTGCTAATAGCGATCACAGAAATAAGATTCCAACTAGAATTTCAGGGCAGCCGCAAGAATTCAACTAAAGTCCCCGATATCAAGAAAGGCAAACTTTGATAGTTTGAAGAGGCAGATGAGAGAAGGGGTATCATGCTTGGGGGAGAATTACATGACCTCATATGAGCTGACCTCACACAATATACCCACAGAGGGCGACATCACCTTATCTAATATTGAGAGAGTTAATGAAAGACTTATTTGGGTAGAAATGCGGATGGCTTCCAGAAATAGTAATGAATGAACAGTTGGCGACTATAACTTTAGCCAAAACGATTGGATCGACCTTACAGGTAACTCAGAATCAGAGGAATTTCTTGAAACGGTTCAGGACTGTTTCCTAAGCCAACATACTGTATATCCGGACCCACCCGGGGTAATAATACACTCGATTTAGTTGTCAAAGAGAGAAAACCTCATTAGTAATGTCGAGGTAGGGAACGAACTTGCCCACAGCCATCACAATTAAGATTTCAAAGAGAATTTAATGGCAGACGCAAGGAAAATTTCATGAAAGTCCCAGATTTCAGAAAGGCAAACTTTGATAGGTTGAAAAGGCAGCTGAGAGAAGGTGTATCACATTTGAGGATGGATTACATGACCTCGCGTGAGGTGGCCTCACACAATGTACCCACGGAGGGAGACCTCACTTTACCTGGAGACCTGGCAACGATATCCTCACAAAATATGACGGTTGAGGATGACCTGATCACGAGATCTGAGGTTGACGAGTTCCACAACAATATAAATAATGAGTTACTTAATGTACAAAGGCAGAACGTACCATACAGAAAACTCAGATCGGACAACAATGACCCCTTAATGGATAACAACGACGACCATGATTATAATAACCAGGGACAGGATCATAACAACCAGAACCATGATTATAACAACCACAACCATGATTATAACCACGACCATAATCATAACAAGCACGACCATGAATATAACAACCACGACAAAGATTATAACAACCAGGACCATGATTATAACAACCACAACCATGATTATAACAACCAGGACCATGATTATAACAACCACAACCATGATTATAACCACGACCATAATCATAACAAGCACGACCATGAATATAACAACCACGACAATGATTATAACAACCACGACTATGATTATAACAACCACGACTATGATTATAACTACCACAACCATGATTATAACAACCACGACAATGATTATAAGAACCACGACCATGATTATAACAACCACGACCATGAATATACAGGTAACAACCACGACTATAATTATAACAATCACGACTATAATTATAACAACCACGACCATGATTATAACAACCACGACCATGAATATACAGGTAACAACCACGACCATGATTATAACAACCACGACTATAATTATAACAACCACGACCATGATCATAACAACCACGACTATGTTTATAACAACCACGACCATGATTATAACAACCACGACGATGATTATAACAACCACGACCATGATTATAACAACCACAACCATGATTATAACAACCACGACAATGATTATAACACTCACGACCATGATTATAACAACCACGACTATGATTATAACAACCACGACCATGATTATAACAAGCACGAACAAGAATATAACAACCACGACCTTGATTATAACACTGACGACATGATTATAACAACCACGACCATGATTATAACAAGCACGATCAAGAATATATCAACCACGACCTTGATTATAACAACCACGACCATGATTATAACAAGCACGAACAAGAATATAACAACCACGACCTTGATTATAACACTGACGACATGATTATAACAACCACGACCATGATTATAACAAGCACGAACATGAATATAACAACCACGACTATGATTATAACAACCACGACCATGATTATAACAAGCACGAACAAGAATATAACAACCACGACTATGATTATAACAACCACAACCATGATTATAACAAGCACGAACATGAATATAACAACCACGACTATGATTATAACAACCACGACTATGATTATAACAACCACGACCATGATTATAACAAGCACGACAATGATTATAACAACCACGACTATGATTATAACAATCACGACTATAATTATAACCACGACCATGATTATAACAGCCACGACAATGATTATAACAACCACGACTATGATTATAACAACCACGACCATGATTATAACAATCACGACCATGATTATAACAACCACGACTATGATTATAACAATCACGACTATAATTATAACAACCACGACCATGATTATAACAGCCACGACAATGATTATAACAACCACGACTATGATTATAACAACCACGACCATGATTATAACAAGCACGATCAAGAATATAACAACCACGACCTTGATTATAACAACCACGACCATGATTATAACAACCACGACCATGATTATAACAATCACGACCATGATTATAACAACCACGACTATGATTATAACAATCACGACTATAAATATAACAACCACGACCATGATTATAACAGCCACGACCTTGATTATAACAACCACGACTATGATTATAACAACCACGACCATGATTATAACAAGCACGATCAAGAATATAACAAGCACGATCAAGAATATAACAACCATGACCTTGATTATAACAACCACGACCATGATTATAAGAACCACGACCATGATTATAACAAGCACGATCAAGAATATAACAACCACGACCTTGATTATAACAACCACGACCATGATTATAACAAGCACGAACAAGAATATAACAACCATGACCATGATTATAAGAACCACGACCATGATTATAACAGCCACGACCATGATTATAACAACCACGACTATGATTATAACAACCACGACTATGATTATAACAACCACGACCATGATTATAACAATCACGACTATAATTATAACCACGACCATGAATATAACAACCACGACTATGATTATAACAACCACGACTATGATTATAACAACCACGACCATGATTATAACAATCACGACTATAATTATAACCACGACCATGAATATAACAACCACGACTATTATTATAACAACCACGACCATGATTATAACAAGCACGACAATGATTATAACAACCACGACTATGATTATAACAATCACGACTATAATTATAACAACCACGACCATGATTATAACAGCCACGACAATGATTATAACAACCACGAATATGATTATAACAACCACGACTATGATTATATCAACCACGAATATGATTATAACAACCACGACTATGATTATAACAACCACGAATATGATTATAACAACCACGACTATGATTATAACATCCACGACTATGATTATAACAACCACGACTATGATTATAACAACCACGACCATGATTATAACAACCACGACCATGATTATAACAACCACGACCATGATTATAACAACCACGACCATGATTATAACAACCACGACCATTATTATAACAAGCACGACCATGCTTATAACAACCACGAATATGATTATAACAACCACGATCATGATTATAACAACCACGACTATGATTATAACAATCACGACTATAATTATAACAACCACGACCATGAATATAACAACCACGACTATGATTATAACAACCACGACTATGATTATAACAACCACGACCATGATTATAACAAGCACGGCAATGATTATAACAACCACGACTATGATTATATCAGTCACGACTATAATTATAACAACCACGACCATGATTATAACAACCACGACAATGATTATAACAACCACGACTATGATTATAACAACCACGAAAATGATTATAACAACCACGACATGATTATAACAACGACGACTATGTTTATAAGAACCACGACCTTGATTATAACAACCGCGACAATGATTATTACAACCACGACCATGATTATAACAACCACGAATATGATTATAACAACCACGACAATGATTATAACAACCACGAATATGATTATAACAACCACGACATGATTATAACAACGACGACTATGTTTATAACAACCACGACCTTGATTATAACACTGACGACATGATTATAACAACCACGACCATGATTATAACAACCACGACCATGTTTATAACAACCACGACCTTGATTATAACAACCACGAATATGATTATAACAACCACGACCATGATTATAACAACCACGACCATGATTATAACAACCACGACCATGATTATAACAACCACGACTATGATTATAACAACCACGACCATGATTATAACAAGCACGAACATGAATATAACAAGCACGACCATGATTATAACAACCACGACTATGATTATAACAAAGACGACCATGATTATAGCAATTACGCCTATGTTTATAACAACCACGTCCATGATTATAACAACCACGACCACGATTATAACAACAACGACCATGATTATAACAACCACGACCATGATTACAACAACCACGACTATGATTATAACAACCACGTCCATGATTATAACAACCACGACCACGTTTATAACAACCACGACCACAATTATAACAACAACGACCATGATTATAACAACCACGCCCATGATTACAACAACCACGACTATGATTATAACAACCACGAACATGATTATAACCACGGCTATGATTATAACAAACACGGCCAAGATTATAACAACCACGACCATGATTATAACAACCACTACCATGATTATAACAACCACGAACATGATTATAACCACGACTATGATTATAACAGCCACGGCCAAGATTATAACAACCACGACCATGATTATAACAACCACTACCATGATTATAACACTCACGACCATGATTCATATCAACCACGACTATGATTATAAAAACCACGACCATCTGGAAAACGATGTCGCTGTACGTTGTCAGCCGGACGGTTTTTGCGCGCTAGCCAAGCACGAGGGTTCGAACTTTCACACCTCGGTTAAACTGTACCATCGGACTCGCCACCGGGCACGAAAGGCCCACGATCACTTGTTATAGACTAAGCGACATAGGTATCGGCGTAGACAGCAACATTAGTGAATTTGCTGATAACACTAAAATAGGGTGTGTAATTATATCTGACGAGGACTCCGCAAACCTACTGGACTACCTTAACATTTTTCAAATTGTCTGAAAAATGGCAGATGAAATTCAATGTTGACACATGTAAAGTAATTAGTCTAGGAGATGTAAATAGAGAAACCAGATATCATGTGAACAACACTGATATAGAGAAATCCGAGTGCCAGAAAGATTTAGGAGTAATGATAAGTAGGAATCTTAAGCCAAGTAAACAATGTGTATTTGCTCGAAACAAGGCTAATAGAGTACTTGGGTTCATACAAAGGAGTGTTAGTTACAAGACTAGTGAGGTCATCCTAAAACCATATCTTGCGATTGTGAGACCTCACTTGGATTATGCATTTCAATTCTTGTCACCGTACTACAGCATGGATATAGAATCCTTGGAAAGAATTCAGAGGAGAATGACGAGACTAATCCCGGGCATTAGAAACCTTGAGTACGGAGACAGGTTAAAGCATCTTAATTTGCACTTCCTCGAGAGACTTAGAGTGAGGGGCAATATGATAGAGGTGTATAAATGGAAGTCAGGGCTAAACAAAGGGGACATAACAAAGGTACTCAAACTATCCAACCAGGAGCGAACTCGTAACAATGGTTTTAAATCAGACAAATTTAGAATTAGGCGCGAAATAGGTAAACATCGGTTTGGAAATAGAGTAGTGGATGAATAGAACAAGTTACCAAACACCATCATTAACTCAAATACGCTGGATGGCTTCAAACATAGGTTGGATGGATATATGAGAAATAGGGGTTGGGTGTAAATGGGACTGCCCAGTATGGGCCATTAGGCTTGCTGAAGTTTCCTCCATTCTTTTGTTCTTAAATGCGCAGTGCTTCCATACATAGCAAAGTCTGTATAGTAGACGACTTTAACTTTAGCCAAATAGATTGGATCGACCTTACGGGTCTGTATAGTAGGCGACTTTAACCTTGGCCAAATAGATTGGACTGACCTTACGTGTAACCCAGAATCAGAGGATTTTCTTGAAACGATCCAGGACCGTTTCTTAAGTCAACATAAAACCGAACCCACCCGGGGTAGTAATATACTCGATTTAGTTCTGTCGAACAGAGAAAACCTCATAAGCATTGTCGAGGTAGGGAACGAACCTGCAAATAGCGATCACAAAGAAATTAGATTCCTGTTAGATTTTCAGGGCAGACGTAAGGAAAATTCCACTAAAGTACCAGATTTCAGAAGGGTAAACTTTGACAGTTTAAAGAGGCAGCTAAGAGAAGGGGTGTCGCACTTGGGCGTGAACCTGACAGATGACACCGACCTGATAGCGAGATCTGAGATAGCCGAGTTCCACGACAATTTAAATAATGAGTTACTTAATGCACAAAGGTAGAACATACCATACAAAAAACTCAGATCAGACAACAATAACCTTTAAATGGATGAATAATTACACAGGACAACAAATTTTTTATAATTCCCAGTTGCATGAGATTTCTTTACTGTTTCTTACCATTTTTGATCTGCTGATTTCATATTTGAAACCAGTTTTGTTCTGCATGCTCCAGTTTTCATGCATTTTGAGGTTTTACATTCTAGCCGTTTGCGGTCAAATTAATTAATTACACGATTATGGTATCAATAGGGAGATATAATTTTGTCTGTTTTTTCTTTCAGATTTGGTCATGGCTACAAAGAGAAATCAATGTGTGAACAAACCTGATGCCTTCTGTTATATTTGTGGATACTTCACGCTTATTCGTCAGAGGCGCAATATAACATCGTTTGTGAGGCGCGGCTATAAAGCGTACTTCGGACTTACTCTTGGCGACCAAGACAAAAAATGGGCTCCACATGCTGTGTGTCATAACTGCGAAGAAATGCTGCGTGACTGGACAAAAGGAAAACGTAAGGGCTTACCGTTCGGAATTCCCATGACCTGGCGAGAACCGAAGGACCACACAACTGACTGCTATTTTTGTCTGATCAATACGAAGGGTGTTGGCAAGAAAAACAGACATAAAATATCGTATCCTAGTATCCCTTCAGCAATTCGACCTACTTTGCACTCTGATGAGCTACCAGTTCCAGTTTTTAATGGGTTGTCTCCAGCTGAAGAGGAGGGAAGCGACAAAGACCAAGAGAGTGAACATGAAACTCAAGAAATACTTGCAGATTCCGACGATTCTTCTGATGGTACACCAGAGTCATCAACCCCTCAGAAGTTTAGTCAGCCAGAGCTGAATGACCTTGTGCGTGATTTGGGTCTCTCCAAAAATGCAGCAGAAGTTCTAGCTTCTAGGTTGCAAGAAAAGGCTCTACTGAACCAGACCACAAAAGTTTCAGACTTCAGAAAGCGGGAACAGGATTTTGTGCCATTCTTTACAGAGGAGAATAAGTTTGTTTACTGTCATAATATCCCGGGTCTTCTCCAGGAATTAGGGATTCCATTGTATAGTCCAAATGACTGGCGATTATTTCTAGATAGTTGTAAGCGTAGCCTGAAGTGTGTGCTACTACATAATGGTAATGTCTATGCAGCTGTTCCAGTGGGTCATTCTGTGTGCTTACGAGAGGAGTATAATGACATTAAAACTGTGATTCACCTGCTAAAATACCATGAGCACAACTGGACAATTTGTGTTGACCTCAAAATGGTGAACTTCCTTCTTGGCCAACAAAGAGGATTTACAAAGTATCCCTGCTTTCTTTGCATGTGGGACAGCCGAGCTAGAGACAGGCATTGGAACCTGAAGGAGTGGCCCTTACGTGAGACTCTGGAAGCTGGTATGCCAAACATTGTCAATGATCCAATCGTCAGTCGAGAAAAGATCATATTTCCTCCTCTCCATATCAAGCTGGGCCTGATGAAACAGTTTGTCAGAGCATTAAATACTGATGGTGAATGCTTCCAACACATAGTCTCTGCTCACCCTGCTTTGTCATTTGAGAAGATAAAGGCAGGTGTGTTTGATGGACCACAAATTCGTGCACTTGTACGTGATCAAGACTTTGTCAGAAAGATGGACGACAAGGAAAGGGGTGCATGGCTTTCATTTGTGGCGGTAATGGAAAACTTTCTTGGTAATAAAAAGGCTGACAACTATGAAACCCTTGTAGCAACCATGTTGTCAGCCTTTCATGACCTTGGATGCAATATGAGTGTCAAACTCCATTTCCTATATAGTCATCTTGATAGATTCCCTGAGAACCTAGGGGCAGTAAGTGACGAGCAAGGCGAGCGGTTTCATCAGGATCTCAAGACCATGGAAGACCGCTACCAAGGGAGATGGGACAAACATATGATGGCAGACTACTGCTGGAGCATTAAACGAGAGTGCCCTGAGACATTTCACAAACGCAAGAGCTTCAAGCGCAAATTCCTACCTGGCTAAAATGTGATTGGGCTTTGTCTCCTCATAGTAACAAATTTCTTACCTAACAATGAGTTTTATACAAATTTCAACCTTTGTTTTAGATGGAACATGTTTCAAATTGTGTTGTTGAATAAATTTAGAATATGTAATATTTTATTGTTTATTACCCAGCTAATTTAATGACAGTTTAATGACATATTTTTCAAGATAGACGACGAGGTCAATAAGACGAAGACGAAATTTTGAAATTTCAAAATACCTTGATTGCAAAAAAACTAGAGCTTACAGAAAGAAACTAACTTCAGATATGAGATCAGCACACCCAAATTAGGTAGAATCAAGTGTTTATAGCAATGCAACAAAAACTTTGTTGACCAGTGTTATTTAAAGAACATCATTGGCCAAAGGAAGGCTATAGGTAGAAGGATAAATCATGGCGAAATTTACCTCCAGGATTATTATAAGGTATTGGCGAGTAGGGTTAAAACCGAGATAAGGAAAGCCAAGAGGAATAATGAGGTAAGGATAGCAAGGGAGGCGAAGACAAACCCCAAAGGATTCTACCAAATGTATCAAACTAAAACACGAGAAAAGATTGGACCAATACGGTCAGATACCGGCGAGCTCACTGACAACGACGGAGAAATGAGCAATAATTTGAATAAATATTTTTCAACAGTTTTCACCACCGAAAATGTAAACATGACACCCGAGGCACCGACTCTATTCAGAGATAGTGAAGAAAACAAATTAAGCGAGATAGTAGTGACTAGTAGCGATGTTAGTAAGCAAATAGATAAACTAAAGCCTAATAAGTCACCTGGTCCCAATGAGATATTTGCAAGAGTATTAAAGGAATGCAAGGAAGAGCTTAGCATGCCCTTAGCAAAGTTGTTTAACATGTCCTTAAATACAGGTGTAGTACCAGAATCCTGGAGGATAGCGAATGTAATACCGATCTTCAAGAAGGGGGATAGATCACTATCCTCTAACTACCGCCCAATCAGCCTAACATCAATAGTAGGCAAATTACTTGTATCAATCATTTCAAACTCTATTCGAAACCACCTGCAGAAGCACAAGTTGATCAATGATTCCCAACATGGCTTCACAAGCGGGCGTTCATGTCTAACTAATCTATTAACATTCTTTTCATCAGTTTTCGAATCTGTGGACGAAGGGTACAATTATGATGTGGTATATCTCGACTTTGGCAAAGCCTTCGACAGAGTCCCCCACGAAAGACTAATTAGAAAGGTAGAAGCGCATGGCATCAAAGATAATATCCTTAAATGGATTAGGGCGTGGTTACAGGACAGGAAACAGCGAGTGAGCGTTAACGGCACTAAGTCCCATTGGAGCAACGTCACTAGTGGAGTTCCCCAAGGCTCAGTACTTGGACCATTAGTATTTATTATATACATAAACGACATAGATATTGGCATAGACAGCAACATAAGTAAATTTGCTGATGACACTAAAATAGGACGTGTTATTAAATCTGACGAGGACTCCACAAAACTACAGGAAGATCTAAACAAATTTCTCGAATGGTCTGAAAAATGGCAGATGAAATTTAACGTGGACAAATGTAAAGTACTCAGTATAGGAGATGTAAACAGAGAAACCAGTTACCAGATGAACAACGATGTCATTGAGAAATCCGACTGCGAGAGAGATTTAGGGGTAATGATAAGTAGGAACCTTAAACCAAGTAAACAATGTGTTTTTGCTCGTAACAAGGCTAATAAAGTACTTGGGTTCATACAAAGGAGTGTTAGTTAAAAGACTAGCGAGGTCATCCTAAAACTATATCTTGCGCTTGTGAGACCACACCTGGATTACGCAGTTCAGCTCTGGTCACCGTATTACAGAATGGATATAGAATCCTTGGAAAGAATTCAGAGGAGAATGACAAGACTAATCCCGGGCATTAGGAACCTTGAGTATAGAGACAGGTTAAAGCATCTTAATTTGCACTCCCTCGAGACGTAGAGCGAGGGGTGACCTGACAGATGTGTATAAATGGAAGTCAGGGCTAAGCAAAGGGGACATTACAAAGGTACTCAAACTATCCAACCAGGAGCGAACTCGTAACAATAGTTTTAAATTAGACAAATTTAGATTTAGGCGCGAAATAGGTAAACACTGGTTTGGAAACAGAGTAGTGGATGAATGGAACAAGTTACCAAATATCATCATTAACTCGAATACGCTGAATAGCTTCAAACATAGGTTGGATGCATATATGAGCAATAGGGGTTGGGTGTAAACGGGACTGCCCAGTATGGGCCAATAGGCCCGCTGCAGTTTCCTCCATTCTTATGTTCTTAAATCAGAATCATTAGATTTTCTTAAAACAATCCAGGACTGTTTCTTAAGTCAACATATAACCGGACCCACCCGGGGTAATAATATACTCGATTTAGTTCTATCAAACAGAGAAAACCTCTTTAGTAATGTCAAACTTGCTAATACCGATCACAGAAATAAGATTCCAACTAGAATTTCAGGGCAGCCGCAAGAATTCAACTTAAGTCCCCGATTTCAAGAAGGGCAAACTTTGATAGTTTGAAGAGGCAGATGAGAGAAGGGGTATCACATTTGAGGATGGATTACATGACCTCGCGTGAGGTGACCTCACACAATGTAATCATGGAGGGCGACCTCACTTTACCTGGAGACCTGGCAACGATATCCTCACAAAATATGAGGTTGACGAGTTCCACAACAATTTAAATAATGAGTAAATTAATGAACAAAGGCAGAACACATCATACAAAAACCTCAGTCAGACAACAATGACCCTAAACGGATAAACAATTACTTAAAGATTATTATTGGACAAAGGAAGGCTATAGGTAGGAGAATAAATCGTTGTGAAGTTTACCTCCGAGATTATTATAAGGTATTGGTTAGTAGGGTTAAGACCGAGAAAAGAAAAACAAAGAGGAATAATGAACTGAAGGCATCAAGGGAGGCGAAGTCAAACCCCAAGGGATTCTTTCAAATGCATCAATCTAAAACACGAGAAAAGGTTGGACCAATACAGTCAGAAACCGGCGAGCTAACTGATAACGACAGAGAAATGAGCAATAATCTGAATAAATATTTTCAACAGTTTTCACCACCGAAAATTTAAACATGATACCCGAGGCCCCGACTATATACAGAGATAGTGAAGAAATAGATTAAGCGAGATAGTAGTGACTAGTAACGACGTTAGTAAGTAAATAGACAAGCTAAAGCCTAATAAGTCGCCAGGCCTTGATGAGATATTTGCCAGAGTATTAAAGGAATGGAAGGAAGAGCTTAGTATGCCCTTGGCAAATTTATTTAACATGTCCTTAAAATGGGTGTAGTACCAGAATCCTGGAGGATAGCTAATGTAATACCGACTTTCAAGAAAGGAGATAGAACGCTATCCTCTAACTACCGTCCAATCAGTTTAACATCAATTGTAGGCAAATTACTGGAAGCAATAATGTGAAACTGTTTGAAATCACCCGGAGAAGCACAAGTTGATCAACGATTCCCAACAAGTATTCACAGGCGGGCGTTCATGTTTGTGCCACCACTACCTTAACGGGGGAGTGCCACCACTACCTTAACGGGGGAGTGCCACCACTACCTTAACGGGGGAGTGCCACCACTACCTTAACGGGGGAGTGCCACCACTACCTTAACGGGGGAGTGCCACCACTACCTTAACGGGGGAGTGTCACCACTACCTTAACGGGGGAGTGCCACCACTACCTTAACGGGGGAGTGTCACCACTACCTTAACGGGGGAGTGCCGCCATTACCTTAACGGGGGAGTGCCGCCACTACCTTAACGGGGGGGTGCCGCCACTACCTTAACGGGGGGGTGCCGCCACTACCTTAACGGGGGAGTGTCACCACTACCTTAACGGGGGAGTGCCACCACTACCTTAACGGGGGAGTGTCACCACTACCTTAACGGGGGAGTGCCACCACTACCTTAACGGGGGAGTGCCACCACTACCTTAACGGGGGAGTGCCACCACTACCTTAACGGGGGAGTGCCACCACTACCTTAACGGGGGAGTGCCACCACTACCTTAACGGGGGAGTGCCACCACTACCTTAACGGGGGAGTGCCACCACTACCTTAACGGGGGAGTGCCACCACTACCTTAACGGGGGAGTGCCACCACTACCTTAACGGGGGAGTGCCACCACTACCTTAACGGGGGAGTGCCACCACTACCTTAACGGGGGAGTGTCACCACTACCTTAACGGGGGAGTGCCACCACTACCTTAACGGGGGAGTGCCACCACTACCTTAACGGGGGAGTGCCACCACTACCTTAACGGGGGAGTGCCACCACTACCTTAACGGGGGAGTGTCACCACTACATAACGGGGAAGTGTCACAACCTTATTGAACTACTGTACCTGAATGTGACTATAGATGTAAAGTTAGACAAAGTTAGGAATGGGTGGTTCAAGTTCTCTGATAAGTTATGCAAGTTTCCAGGGCATTACTCAGCCATTAGTTATATTTTGTCAATAGAAACAACTTTTTCTAACATCACTTCCGTCGTAAATGGATATTAACCGAGAAAGTAAATTCACGTAAGAAATTAACGTAAATAAGTAATCACTGCGTCTGAGCCGTACAGGACTCCCCATGTCCACAAAAACGTAAAATTACACCAAGATGCTTAACAAAAGTTGCTCCCATTTGTACCATATATCAAAATAAATACTTTGTTTAATATAGCGGGGACGAGCTAGGACGTTAAGTAAGGTTAGGTGGGTTTCTTTGGTTGGTAAGGTTAGGTTGTATGGGGGGGGGGGGGGGGGGTATGATAAGTCCAAAACGAATTATTTTCAACGGGAATAAAGGTCAAATTCGAATAAATCACACCAAATACCACGGGAAAAACCAAAATTTGTGATCGAACAGTAGTTGTGGCTGAAACTATAAATTTACCAAACTTTTAACAACTTTTTGATGACGTAACATTAAGGTAAACAAAGTAATACTCAACACTAAAAGACACTTTACCCGTCAGTCAGCAGGGAGCATCCAGAAGCATCAGCAGCAGTAACGTTCAGCAGTAGTCACCAGCAGCAGTACACAATAACGTTCAGCAGTAATCACCAGCAGCAGTAGTCACCAGCAGCAGTACACAATAACGTTCAGCAGTAATCACCAGCAGCCGTCGTCACCAGCAGCAGTAGTCACCAGTACACAATAACGTTCAGCAGCAGTCACCAGCAGCAGTCGCCACCAACAACCGTCACCACCAACACCAGTAGAGAGACTGAGGTACTGGCTGTTCCAAAGTTCACTGTGAAGCTTCGAAACGTGACCGAAGCCTCGACCCATCCATACTGAACCATCAACCATCTCTAATCCCAGTTTACTAACGAAGATATAAACACTATTACTGAATCAACGAGAAAATAACAGCCTTAAGTAATAACAGTTCAATATTTAAGTTAATAAAGCTTAATTACTTATTGTTTTACTTACAATCAGTGAAGGAGTTCATTCAGTTCGGAATGTTTCATATCTTGTGGTCCTGGTAATGACGTCACAGTGGGGGCGGGGTTTATGAACGATGTATTTCGACTATCAATAGGTTGTTATGGTTATCTATATGACAACAGACGAAAATAATAATAATACAAATATTA
The DNA here is from genome assembly GCA_958450375.1 of Homarus gammarus. Taxonomy (NCBI): domain Eukaryota; kingdom Metazoa; phylum Arthropoda; class Malacostraca; order Decapoda; family Nephropidae; genus Homarus; species Homarus gammarus. The sequence goes on from CAUDMG010001393.1 coordinate 1,199,489, forward strand.
TATAAGTGTTTGTGGCCTTATTCTTGTATAGTATAAAGTTGTGTACACTCACAGACACAGTCACACAAACAAGCAAACACATGCACGACCCGGTTAAACGCACACACACACACACAGACCTTGGTGTCTCGGGTCACCCTCCCCATGTGAGGGCACCGCATGAAACCTAGGCCATCTGAGGTCATCCCAGGGAGGCCATCTGTGAGGTCATCCCAGGGAGGCCATCTGTGAGGTCATCCCAGGGAGGCCATCTGAGGTCATCCCAGGGAGGCCATCTGTGAGGTCATCCCAGGGAGGCCATCTGTGAGGTCGCCACACGGAGGTATATAGTCATTCTGTGATCCAAAATTCCCAGTTGTCGTGTTCATCACCACTGTATAAGAGGGAGACTTACTGCTGGATTTATTTCCTCGTGTTATCTGTCAGCTGAGGAAGGACCAGGGGGGGGGGGGGGGGGGCAGGAGGCGATAGCTGAGCCCGACCCTTGTGAGCAGGACCACAATAATACACAGGATATACTAAATTAAATACACAGGATATACTAAAAAACTCGGATGTTCGTAAGGATAACTATACTAAAATAACCACAGGATGTAAATAACAAAGAGATGCACTGAACAGATTTATTTACCTCATCTCTTCAGAGGCTGTAAAGCTTTACATGATGGCACTAAAAGGCCTTTAGTTAATTATTATTATTATTATTATTATTATTATTTTTATTATTATTATTATTATTATTATTATTATATTGCAATTATACATAAGCATATATAAATCAGAGTCTGAATTCTCCAACGTTTTTTACGATGAACATTCCTCATCAGTGATTATGTAAGAATGGATCTCTGATTGGTTGACCTCAGCTCAAACAAACCAATTAAAACCAAATAAACAACATCAATAATAGACCGAGACTCAATTACCTTAACTGGAGACAAACATTTAATTCCAGTTAGGAAACCAAATTATACTGACTCTACTTTAACTACACAGAGATTCATTTAGCACCAGACAAAATCAAGTTACAGAATTCCTTAACCCGAAATTCTGTAAACCTTTAAGTCTGTCTCCTAACTCATCACCCCCCCTCTAGTTAAGGTACAATCTCAATATAGTGTATTTATGTTACTTTCTGGATATTGTTATATTTTTGAGCCTCAGTGAAGCAGTTAAGTTAATTCTTGCATTTTGACTTACGAGAAATACTTGTCTTAAGAACCTTAGTGAATCAGACTCCTGTATCAACAATATAGAATTCACAGATAAATCCTAGTTAAAACTATAAGCTATTCAGAAATAGAATAAGTATTTATAGAGACTTTGTAACATATCTGTACAAAGTGTGTGTGTGTGTGTGTGGACAATGACAAAAGTTTATGTACGTCTTGACATCAACACTTATGCTCTATGTAAACAAGCGAAATCCTCCACACCCATTGGTTTATCTGTCGGCGTAATGCTCGATAATCATTGGTCAACGCCATGTCACTTATATGAATCCTAAATGCTAATTGGTTATGTTACCCGTTGGGGCGTTACGTCATCATCATATTACTAGACGCTGATTGGTTAGTTGAATTTAAAGAATATATATATTTAATCCATTTATTGTTGGATTTATAATTAACATTTATTCAATTCTGGGTTATGATTGGACGAGATCCGAAATGTTACAACCAATCAGCAACTAGAAAGCATATGTGTCCAACCCCCAGACAGTCTACGAGGTTTACAGTATCACACAGTCATTCACATATTAAGCGGTTTACCTACACCACGAAAAATAAAAAAAAAAGAGAAAAAACGTTGTTATCTGTATACTGGAGAAGAGTATATTTACAATAACGATGTCCAGCTGCTATACACACGCCAGGTCCAGGAGGCGCCGGGTTAGATTATTTTAACATTCGTATATAAAGCTGGAGGTTCTATATTGTCAGTTTCACTCGATTTATGAAAGTTAATATTGTTTTAATTCTAGGAGTGAGATGTTATAGTGATGATGGCAGAATCATTTAAATGTTTACTGTCTATTATATCAACAATCCCTGGTAACTGTACCTTCATTTGTTTTGCTGTTATGTTATTGTTTACACCCCTGTGAGGTTAACCATCCCATACTGTGAATATAATTATTTATTCATTTTTTCTCGTAATTGTCACTCTTCGAAAGACAACATAATTAGTTACACTGGCATTGGTAAATAGTTTTCAAGATGTAATTTTAGCCTCGCCCGCGTCTCTCTCTCACCCAGTTGCCGCCAGTCACTTAATAAACAATCCTTGATATTTAAAACTTAATTTATAATAAAAAAAACCCACAAACTATATCTTTTAATACTCACAGTTAACCGTCGTTTGGGTGTGTATCTACATTAAAATTGATCATTTAAAAGAAAAGTAACAAACTCTAACAGGGTTTTAAACGTTGAAACACTAGAATTTAATGAGAGTTATTGGTTTATCGTTGGGTGGGTGGAGGCATCAAGTGGCCATGGCGGACCAAGTGTGTGTATATCAGACTGACTCCGATTTGTCGTTACAGAGAACATATTAGTGTACAACAACAACTACCTTCAAGAAAGCGTGACAAAGCCTTACTTTTTTTTTTTAAGTCTCTTACTGGGAAACTTTCTAATGAGAGAAAGTTCAAAGAGAAAATAAATAAGCAAAGGAGATATGAACGTACAAATATTTATTATTATCGTCAAACAGTTTTTCTTCCTATTAATATACAGGTATATATATAGGATGAAATGTGTCTATTCATTAATCCCTTTGCCCGATAAATCATTTAGAATAAACATATTATATTTCACACGATTATTTTGCAGCCTGAGACGTCATATTCTCATTATATAATTCCCCGCCAAAATTTTTAAGGAAAGATTAAATCGGTCACGAACGATGAGCCAAACTGTGGAGAAAAAAATTTAAACAGTTTCCCACACTTTGATGGCTTCTCTGACCAGATCTTTCGCGGGGCTTTAAAAAGACCATAGATGAAGGCTTAGTCACAGAGCAAAACTAAGACTGGCGGTAACAGTGTACTAGGACCCGACCTTATATCTCATACCATCTTCTTAAAAATATAAACTTTTCTCTTGGGAATATCGATGTATTATAATCAAATCTTAGCATCCATCATTAATTTGCATACCATAATATAATATTCCTCCTAAAGCAAATCTTCCTCCGTGATCTCTATTGAGGGAGGATTTTCTATTGATCTTACGATAATCCTCCCCATTAATACTTAAACTGTTATACTGAATCACATTATTTCTTCACCCCTTTATAGATAACGACCAAAATAAATTCTACACTGTGCCGAGATTCAACCGTACCTAGCGTTCACTCTTATCATACAGAGAACAGATTTAACGTACGAACCTTTGATAATTCGGATCCAGTAATTTAGTCAACACAGACCAGTTACTACACATAACCTTACGTCACCGTCCTTCACAGCACTGCCCTCCAGAATGTAAGGCTGTGAGACCTAAATCCAATCGACTGACTCTATGTTGTGGCGTGTAGATGGCGTTGTGATCGTACCCAAACTCGTACTACATGTTAAGGTAATTTTAAGGTATTATCTTATTCTACCTTACGATTTTAATACGAGGTTGATGGTGCAGTTAATTTAGTCTTATCTTTCATTTAATATTCTTGAGTTTTGAGTCGCCAAGTCCTAGTTCTTCCTTCCTATACACGCCAAGTCCCAGTTCTTCCTTCCTATACACGCCAAGTCCTAGTTCTTCCTTCCTATACACGCCAAGTCCTAGTGCTTCCTTCCTATACACGCCAAGTCCCAGTTCTTCCTTCCTATACACGCCAAGTCCCAGTTCTTCCTTCCTATACACGCCAAGTCCCAGTTCTTCCTTCCTATACACGCCAAGTCCTAGTTCTTCCTTCCTATACACACCAAGTCCCAGTTCTTCCTTCCTATACACGCCAAGTCCTAGTTCTTCCTTCCTATACACGCCAAGTCCCAGTTCTTCCTTCCTATACACGCCAAGTCCTAGTTCTTCCTTCCTATACGCTCTGAGTCATCTAGTTTTGGCTCCTTCAATAAAAACAACAACAAAAGAACTCCGACAGTCTCTACGTCCACAGCCCTTCCAACTACCCCCGCAAGTTGGTGATGGTCTCCCAGTTACTCCTCTCTCTCTCTCTCTCTCCGGTGGATAAGTGAGGTGTTTCCTAGCTTATCATTAATTTGGTAAAGTTGGAGGGGCTGGATGTGTAAGGGCCAAACATGCCATTGGTGGAGGTACAGTTAAGGCTCGGTGTGACGGGCGGAGTCATGAGGCTTGAGGGTGGGCTAGGCAACGCTGAGAATGATGTAGAGTGTGGGGCCTCTTGTTTGATCTTGACATTCGCTTGGCTGCTGGTGCTGGGGATAGCCGCTGTTTGGTTAGGCTGCGGCTGAGGTTGAGGGGCTTGTGGGGGTTGCTGCTGGGGTGGCTGCTGGGGAGGCTTGGGGATTACTGGGGTAGCGGGGTCGGCAGGGCGTCGCTCAGGTTCCTTCGTCGGCTTCTCATCTGGAATCAAAGGAAATGGAGATTCAAATTCCAGGGAAATTATGGATTACGTCGAGGTAATTTTTTTTTGACGGTCATGTTTCATTATCTATGTCACAGACTATAGCCTACATATATCAGTTATTGGAACCTATATATGCTTCTTCTCTCCTTCCTTCTTCCTTCATTCCCATTCTTATTCCCTTTTTTATTCTCTCCCCCTTTCCTTCTCTCCCTTCTGCCCTCCCACCTTCCTCCCTTCCCTCTTTCCTTTCCTCCTTCCCTCCCCCTCTTCCTTCTTCCTCGACTCTCTCTCTCACCTTGTGTCTTCTTCTCCTTCTCCTTGTCATCTCCTTCCTCTGTCTTCTTGTTCTTGGGTTTCCGCTTGCGGCTCTGAATGGAATCCTTCCGCATCTGTATCGGTCGATTGATGCCGTGAAGCTTGTAGTAGAGGCCGCATGCGTTGCACACTGGCTCGCCTGCGGGAGGGAGGAACATGTGTCATTGTGGAGCCGCATGAGATTGAAGAGAGGTAGTTGGGTCAGTGGTGTGGGGGACCGCATGCGGGAATAACATCTCCTCTACCCCCCGCCCCCCCTCCCTCCTCCCTCAATAGCATCAAGGAGGAGGAGGAGGAGGAGGAGGAGGAGTCTCAAGGTATAGGGTGACCGAAATAAGGTGAGCCTGATCCGGAGAGTGACTTCCAGCACTTAACCACACCTACAGGTAAGAGGCAATTAGAACATAAGAACGGAGGAAACCACAGCGGGTCTATTGGTCCATACTGGGCAGTCTCGTTTACACCCAACCCCCATCGCTCATATATCCATCCAACCTATGTTTGAAGCTATCCAGCGTATTCGAGTTAATGATGATGTTTGGTAACTTGTTCCATTCATCCACTACTCTGTTTCCTAACCAATGTTTACCTATCTCGCGTCTAGGTTAGATTAGGATAGACTTGAGTAGGTTAGGTTAGATTGAGTATAGTTAGAGTATTAGGTTAGGTTAAATTGGATAAAGTTAGGTTAGATTGGGCTGTGCAGGAGAGAGAGAGAGAGAGAGAGAGAGAGAGAGAGAGAGAGAGAGAGAGAGAGAGAGAGAGAGAGAGGATATCTCTCACTCAGTGGTTCATCATTACTCAACACCAATAATTCTCAAGCGTTTCCTGGTTTTAACTGCAGCTTGACCATTCTAAGAAGACCTTCAAGTATGACCCTCGAGTATGACCCTCAAGTGTGACCCTGTAGGAACGTGTTCGAACGTATCCCCTTGACCATGACCTCAGAGCATGAACCTCACACTTAACCCTCTCCCCATAGCAACTTAGGGCGCTGACTACTGTGGTCTTCCCCTCCCCTCCCCTCCCCTTCCCCTCCCCATCACCCCACAACACTACCGATCAGCTGACGCGTGTGTGTTTATGAGCTAACGTCATGACCTGGTGATCAGCTGACTCGGTTCGTCATCACTCAGGGACGCGTCTGCTTTAGTTGGTGACACGACCCAATCAAGGTCAACTACGGCCTCGGTCTAGTACTCTCAGGAAACTGGGATAGAACGCGAATGAAACGAGTTTTTTCTTCAACACAAATTAGACTGAGAGTAAATAATTTCTTCTAATAACTCACGGGGGACAATTTTGAGGCAGAATGGTAAGTAATTTATCGATTTTTTTTAGAATAAACAGAAGGAAACGTGATTTTTAGAGAGAGAACGCATATATAAACAAGACTCCGTTATTTATACTCTACGTGGTTGAGGTGTGACTTGCCCTCCTAACACAGTGGTCAGGAGTGTTTTGGTCTGGTTAACGTAAGTGTTGTTGACCTGAAGGTGAACTGAGGGTGACCTTCTTAACTTTTAAAGGTTATTTGAGGTCATTTAACTTTTGGTTCTATGGAATTAATACTACTGCTACTACTACTACTACTACTACTTTTTTCAACGTGGCCTCCAGCCTTCCCCAATAGCCACACCTACTACTAGTACTACTATTACTACTATTATTACTACTACTACTGCTACCATATTTTTATTACCATCATCTAACTCTCATTTTAACCCGTTTAAGACAAAGCAATACACCAGTACCTGAGATATTGACAGTTAGGTCACGCTCATTTAACAACACTGAGGATGACCTTGAAGTACCCAACTAGTGTGAGGTTCAGTCAGGCACCAGACACGAGGAAGGGGTCAACGGGGTCATGAACGAAATCCAGGCAGGAGGTCATTGGGGGGGGGGGGGAGGGTTATTCAAGGTCAACCATCCTTTATTACGGTGATTATTTCTTCCCGAGTAAATCTAAGGAGGTGCAAGGAGGAGGGAGGTGGAGCCGAAGAGGTAATAGGTTAATATTAAAAGGGGAAATGTGGTTTTTATCAGCTGAGGGAGGAAGGGAGAGGAAGTAACGAACACGGGGAAAGGAAGTGGGAGGGAAAGGTAAACAGAGAGAGAGAGAGAGAGAGAGAGAGAGAGAGAGAGAGAGAGAGAGAGAGAGAGAGAGAGAGAGTTTATCATTTAACAATAACACAATTCTCTGCCATTTTATCACACCAGAAAACCATACGAAAGAACCAAAACAAAAACAAAAAAACAAAAAAACACTGATAACAAGTGAGAAGAAACACAGAAGGACGAAATAAGATGAGAATAACACGAAGAACCACGAAGGAATGAGAGAGAAACACGCGAGAAGAGAAAGAGACGAAGAGAAGAAGGTTTAGACAGAGGCGTACTACAGGGGGGGTAAATGAGTGCTCGGTCACCTTCGTTGTTTCGTCGCCAGAGAGTAGTGGTGGTGGTGCCGCAGTTAGAACACATGAGCCCCATCCTCCTCGCTGATGTCTGGAAGGAGAAGCCGTCCTGTTTGGGAGAGAGAAAGAGAGAATGGAGTCAGTTCTTCATTTATAGCCTTGAGAATGGAGTCAGTTGTTCATTTATAGCCTTGAGAATGGAGTCAGTTCTTCATTTAGAGATAATGGGGATGGGTGGTCTTAAAAGGTTATTAACACTGGTATATAATGGTGTTTTAAAAGTCCCCTTGAAGTTTAATGGTGTTTTAAAAGTCCCCTTGAAGATTAATGGTGTTTTAAAAGTCCCCTATAGTCATCAATAGTGTCGTTTAATGGTGTTTTAGTGTTCCCTAGCTATTAATAGTGATGTTTAATGGTGTGTAGAGTTCCTTAACCATTACTAGTGACGTTATTGGTATCTTGAGTCCCCTAATCATTTATAGTGACGCTTAATGGTGTCTTAAGAGTTCACAGACCATTAACAGAGACAATTAATGGTCAACTAATGGTGACTTTAGGACCAGCTACCCTATAACTAATGGTACATGCGCTTGAACCCGACCTTCCTACCTATAATGGAACCTCAGGGACGATCACCATCAACCTATCCTACTTACAAAATATCTACCTATCCTACCTACAAAATATCTACCTACCCTACCTACAAAATATCTACCTATCCTACCTACAAAATATCTACCTACCCTACCTACAAAATATCTACCTACCCTATCTACAAAATATCTACCTACCCTACCCTACCTACAAAATATCTACCTACCCTACCCTACCTACAAAATATCTACCTACCTTACCTAACAATAACAAGAAGAGAAAATAAGTAACAATTACAAATATTTATTGTCTCCTATATCTCGTTACGTCTCACCTCCCACCCCCCCCTCATGTCTCTCCTCACTCTATCATTAGGTAGTGTAGTCTATATCAAGAACAGTTGGGTAATGGTAATAATTCAATTGATAACGTGTGATTTACTTTACCAGGTAGTGTGTGTGTGTGGGGGGAGGGGGAGGGTTTACCTGTTTTCTCAACCTCTGTATTGTATGGGATGTTTATTACCTGATGTTGTGAGGTTGTCAGGTGAGGACTGTTGTTGTTGTTGTTGTTGTTGTTGTTGTTGTTGTTGTTGTTTCTGCATTGTTATTGTTATTATGTTATTAATATCGTATTGTTGTTGTTGTTTTTGTTATTCTAAGTTACTAAATAATAATAATAATAATAATAATAATAATAATGATCATAAAGACATAGAAGTTAATAAAGTATATATCATGATAAATAACATAGAGCCTACAATACTTAGGTGTACACAAAGAATACATAAAAGAGAGAATAAACGAGGAATAGGGAGATAAGAATAACAAAGAAGAACTATAAGAGAATTTAGTTGGTTTTAGTTAATGTTTTTGTTTTTTTTGACAGAATTTATTAACACGAGAATTAAACGACCAAATAAACTTGTCTTAGTGTTTTGAGTCTTGGTGACTGTGTGAGGTTAGTCTGGGTCAGTGTCTATGATGAGTGGGGGTCTGGGAGGACTGGGGGTCTGGGAGGACTGGGATCTGGGAGGACTGGGGATCTGGGAGGACTGGGGATCTGGGAGGACTGGGGGACTGGGAGGACTGGGGTCTGGAAGGACTGGGGGTCTGGGAGGACTGGGGTCTGGGAGGACTGGGGGTCTGGGAGGACTGGGGGGTCTGGGAGGACTGGGGGTCTGGGAGGACTGGGGGCCTGGGAGGACTGGGGTCTGGGAGGACTGGGGATCTGGGAGGACTGGGGATCTGGGAGGACTGGGGATCTGGGAGGACTGGGGTCTAATAGGACTGGGGACTGATAAGACTGGGACCTACTGATCTACAACTCCCAGTAACAAACACACGTTAATAAGCATCACAGACTGACAGTATGTTATATAACCTGCTGATGAGCATAGTTAATTATGTGTTAGAGAGAGAGAGAGAGAGAGAGAGAGAGAGAGAGAGAGAGAGAGAGAGAGAGAGAGAGAGAGAGAGAGAGAGAGAGAGAGAGAGAGAGAGCCAGACCTGGACCGGCAGGCCTGCACTGACCAGCCTCCGTGAGTGCTTGATGAGCGGTCTGTTGATGCCATTCATCTTAGTATAGAGGCCACAGGCGTTACAGAGGTAGTGTCCCGTGGCATCCCGTCGCCAGAGGGGAGTCTGTACCGCCCCACAGTTCACACACTCTCGGCTCTCAGCGCAGAACTCGCTCCCTGGGTAATCTGAGAAAATAAACGAGAGATACAAGGCGATTATCACAGTCAAATATGGAGATAGCAGTAACGTGAAAGTCAAAACATATATAAAATGGGTTATCTCAGGTTACTTTAGTTCATATCTTCCCGAGTCTCAGTGTAAGGATTCGTTGCCTTAGTAGTCTGAGAGAGAGATAAGACAGAGGTTATCCTAAGTTGTTTTGAGAGGATGAAACATATATTATATAAATTACAGACATATAGACGAGAGAGAGAGAGAGAGAGAGAGAGAGAGAGAGAGAGAGAGAGAGAGAGAGAGAGAGAGGAGTTATGTGATGTCAAGTAACACAGACGTATAGGGTGCGTCGTAGTGTGGCTATAGAGTGCGTGATATACGTAGAGTTGATATAAAGATCCGAGGAAAATAAGATCATAATATTAATTAATTACCTGGGCTCTGATGCTCACCTGAGGAGTTAATTAAGACTCCAGTATACATCACCTGTGCTAAGGTGTACAGAGAGATACTTCAAATGAATGGAATTTAATTACCTATCCATTCTCTATCCATCATCTCATCAATCCACACTGTAACTCCTTAAATACGTATCGTAATATCAATCATCACACCTGGTCAAGACAACAGTAAATTCACCCAACCTCATTAGCTGCAGGTAAGTTTATAATGAAAACCATGACATAAAAATAGCGTGATGGGTGAAAATTGTAACACCTATACCCGTACAGGTGAGCTGGACAGGTGAGTTGGATATGATACCTGGCATAATTAATTGATTTCTGAGTACCTGGCCAGAGCCTTAATGATCATATGTCCGTTCATATATTTCTGCATATATTACCAGGTATATTCTTTCCTATATTCTCTTATATCTAGTGTAATTAAATGCCAAGCTTAACATATAACAACATCAATTACGTAAAACACATCAATATTTTTTTTTTTTTTCACTCACGTATTCTCTAAGGATCTTACGATAAAATTTCCTCGTAACTGAAGCTTGTGAGAATATTCTTAAACCTAGAGAGAGAGAGAGAGAGAGAGAGAGAGAGAGAGAGAGAGAGAGAGAGAGAGAGAGAGAGAGAGTTACACACACACAGACAGACGCACACACAAAGCATCATCATTAACATTAACAAAAAAGTAACGACCAGCTCCATACCCTAAGTAATGTTTCCCATCAGGCTCAACCACTATCATCCTTGAGTATAATTAGACCCACAAAGTATAATTGAGAAACAGGTATATTTGGCCCATGATATAGAACTGGTTATAGGTGGGTGTTAGTGCTCTCGTCTTTCTTGTATAATGACGGTAAGTAGTTGTGGTGGTGGTAGTAGTTGTGGTGGTAGTAGTTGTAGTAGTAGTAGTAGTAGTTGTGGTGGGAGTAGTTGTGGTGGTGGTAGTAGTTGTGGTGGTAGTAGTAGTTGTGGTTATGGTAGTAGTAGTTGTGGTAGTTGTGATGGTGGTGGCTATGGTAGCTATAGCGCAGGAGGTGGGCGCCTCAAACTGGTTAACAACGTTGCCGATAAGGGCAAAAGGCTTCGTCCTTAATAAAAAAGAATTAACAGATGCCAATGCTCTCTAAGTTACGGTAGGCCAGTAGAAGGTTTGCCCTCCCAATGTGTGTGTGGCTCATGACATCGACCACGCCATGGTGTGCAAGATAGGGGGCTTCGTATGCATGAGGCATGACGAAGTAAGGAATATACCAGCAAATATGTTGAAGGAAAACTGCCACGACGTCAGGGTAGAACCGCCCCTCCTTCCATTGGACGGTGAGAACCTCCGTTACAGGATTTCAAACACATCCAACGAAGCCCGTGTGGACGTCAGTGCTCGAGGATTCTGGACGCGGGAACAGCGAGCCTTCTTTGACCTAAGGATTCTCGATCCCATGGCCGCATGTCACCGTAACCTAGCTCTCGACGCTGCACACAGGAGGAACGAAAATGACACGATCAGGGCGTATGGTGAGAGAATTCTGAATGTTGATCAGGGCAGCTTCACTCCTCTGGTGTTCACAACCTCTGGTGGGATGGGCCCAAGTGCAAGATGCTTCTACGCCAGACTCGCGGAGGTGATCTCCGAACAGAAACAGCAGCCCAGAAGTTATGTTACAGCCTGGTAGAGATGTCGACTGTCCTTCTATCTGCTTAGGTCTGCATTGCTCTGCCTCAAGGGAACGAGAGCAACGGCCCCAGAGCCGACAACAGTCGAAGATATTGACTCTGAGGCCACAGTCACTGAATGCCACATAGATCTGCGGCTCAACTAACTCAACACAGCTAGGGTAGCTACTTATGTATTAGGATATTTAATTTTAAGGTAATAAAATGGCGGCGAAGGTGTGGCTATTGGGGGAGGCTGGAGGCCACTAAAGTTGTGGTAGTAGAGTAGTAGTAGTAGTAGTAGTAGTAGTAGCAGTAGTAGTAGTAGTAGAAGTAGTAGTAGTCGTAATTAATAATAATAATAATAATAATAATAATAATAATATAACAACAACAACAATAATAATCAAACAAATTATCTAATACCAGATTCGATAAGCCTAACTGTAAACAACGAATCGATTATTATTATTATTATTATTCGTATTTTCACATGACGTCATAGTTTGTTGATACCGCCATGTTGGAGGTCACCGCCTCACCCACAACACCTCTGGACTAAAAGCTGCCTTCACAACCCTCCTCATCGATTGTATCACACCAGTTGTAAATATAAAGGCTCATATAACCTCTTGTTGTTATTATAGGTGTTGTGAGAAGATTGTTACCTCACCTAAGTCAATCTTGTACACGATAAGAAGCGATAAACCCACCCACACACACCCACACACACCCACCCCCACCCACACACACCCACACACACACACACACCCCCACACACCCCCACACACCCACCCACACCCACCCACCCACACACACACCCACCCACCCCCCCACACACCCCCACCCACCCACACACACCCACACACCCACACACACACACACACACCCCACACACACCCACCCACACACCCACCCACACCCACACACACACCCACACACCCACACACACCCCCACACACCCACCCACACACCCACCCACACCCACCCACCCACACACACACCCACCCACCCACACACACACCCACCCACCCCCCCACACACCCCCACCCACCCACACACACCCACACACCCACACACACACACACACCCCCACACACCCACCCACACACCCACCCACACCCACCCACCCACACACACACCCACCCACCCACCCCCACACACCCACCCACACACGGTTGTTATTGCTATTGTTGTTGTTATTTTGTTGTTATACGAAGGGGCGGTTGGAGGCTGGCTGAATCAACGAACACGACATGAAGAACAAAATGTTATGTTGTTCTCATTCACGGACATAACACGTACGTTGCTGGTGGTTCGGATTCACGTACATGGACAAGACGTACAGGAAGCTCTGGGAGGCACCAACTACAATTTCCACGTCATAGATAGATAGATAGACAGACAGACAGACAGACAGACAGACAGACAGATAAATAAATAAATAGATAGACAGACAGACAGACAGACAGACAGACAGACAAAATTACACACTATACCTTAACCGTTTCAAAGCGGGACGTTCCCCTGAGCTGAATAAAATCGTCTACCGGTAACCAGAATAAAATGGCAGATGCGTCAAAACGAGGCGAAAAGTTAACTAGATACATTTACTTAATTATCTTCATTAAACAACAGAAAACTCAAACGTTTCTTCTGTACTATTTTGGTCCAGTGTTAAGTGAATGTATCTGGTTAATGTCGAATCTCAAGTGTAATTTTGATTCTACATTTAGACGTTATGTTTGTAGTTCTCTTCTAAGTCAACGTGGTTATGTAGATGCTTGTATATCGAGTTACAGAGGAAATTCGTCTTATGAATCTTTTTTGAGAAGACCTTGGTTGATAGGGGTGAGGGTGGTGGTGGGTGATGGTGGGTGAAGGAGAGGGGTAAGTGGGTAATGAGGACAGTGGGTGAAGAAGGGGCGGTAGTGGGTGAAGAAAGGGCGGTAGTGGGTGAAGAAGGGGGGACAGTGGGTGAAGAAGGGGCGGTAGTGGATGAAGAAGGGGCGGTAGTGGGTGATGAAAGGGGGGACAGTGGATGAAGAAGGGGCGGTAGTGGGTGAAGAAGGGGCGGTATTGGGTGAAGAAGGGGCGGTAGTGGGTGAAGAAGGGGCGGTAGTGGATGAAGAAGGGGCGGTAGTGGGTGAAGAAGGGGCGGTATGGGTGAAGAAAGGGGCGGTAGTGGGTGAAGAAAGGGGCGGTAGTGGGTAAAGAAGGGATGAAGGAAGGGTCTCAAGATTTGTGTTTGATCGCCTAACTTAATCAAGAGACACAGACAGGTTCTCAAAGGTTCTTACGTCAAATTCTTCCTGTAGTTTGAGATACGAGAATAAATCATCCTATTAACTCCATTCAAGTTACGATAGAACGATGCGCTTCTCAGAGGTATGTAATGTACGTTATATTTTCCTACGAGTACTTAAACTAACTTGAGTTATTGAAGTTACGACAGAGGGATTAGTTCTCAAAGGCTCCGACTGACTTATTTAAACTACGATACGAAGATTCTCAAAAGCTCTTACGTTATATTTCCACACCTCCGTCTCTACTAAATGATCTACTTCATGTTTACGATGTAGAACTGACAACCAATATGGCGTTGGAATTGCACTGAGACTCTACACGACACAACGAACACGACACAGCGAACACGACACAGCGAACACGACACAGCGAACACGACAGCAACGAACACGATAGCAAAAAAAACACGACATCAACACCTCAGAAGCTCACAAAAAGATAACTTCCTTATTATCTTAGCTGAAGATAACGTAAAATACTAACAACTTGAAGATAAAACAAAACTCCAACAATTTACTTCATCCCGATAACCATTTACGAGCCGATATCGAAAAATGTTACCGATATTCTTTATATAACAAAGACGATAACACGATACCTTACAAATATTTATCACAAGGATGATTACATTCAGATAATATAACGTAATTTAGTATATTTTTGTCCTCTCCATTAGATCAAGCAAACGTAACTGATATAAACTACGATACCTAAGAGGATTTTGAACCTACACCTACGATAGCTTTCTTCTTTACCTATACATGTGTACACTAGAGAGAGAGAGAGAGAGAGAGAGAGAGAGAGAGAGAGATTTTCTGGATACACACCCAAACCTGAAACCTCCATCTCAATTGCACAGTACATGAATAACTTAAAAGAATAACTATAAACTTCCTGGATAACCACCCCACCCCCACCCCCACACCCCAGCTGTCAACAAGAACAGCTTAGAACAGCGAGTTAGCAGACATTTCCGGCGGAGGGAGGAGGGGCAAGGCAGGGATGAGAGAGATGGAGGAGGAGGAGGAGGAGGGGGGGGGGGGGCAGTAAACGCACGTGAAGCTGCTGGCTGTAACTTTAGAACCTTACATTATCTTTCCATCACACTCCAACACGCTAAAAACCACAACCTCTCACTACATCATGCTGTATCTGGGGGGCGCCGTCACCTACTTATCATGTTGGGAGATTAACCAGGCGGAAAGATGTACACACACACACACAGAAGGAGGAGTTAGTGTTGATCTTTCTTTCTTTCTTTCTTTCTCTCTCTCTCTCTCAAAGCCCCCTTCCTCTTTCTCTTCTCTAGTTCTTCCTCTCCTCTTCCTTCCTTGAAAGCCGCCATCAGCCGCCATCAGCCCATGTCATCCACAAGTGATACAACTCTATCAGAAGACAACACAACGCAATGCTACCACAATACTACCACAACACTACCACAACACCACAACACTAACAATCTCCACCTTTTTGCTGTTGTTGTCCTGTAGTCATCCATCGTCCACCTCAGCCTC
>CAUDMG010001393.1:1220000-1282500 GCA_958450375.1 Homarus gammarus
CTCTCTCTCTCTCTCTCTCTCTCTCTCACACACACACACACTATAAATAACAGAGAAGGAATACTCATAAATTTTCAGTACAGGTGTGATAGTGTTGCAGGTGCCGCCGATGATCAGGTGTACAGGTGTTGGTTGTCAGCACCCCCACAGTATGTACCAGGTACCATCAGTCCTGCTAACCTAACCTAACCTAACCTAACCTAACCATTGTGAAACTGATTTATGTTGTTGTTAAGGTATTATAAGACTATAACAAATACGAAGGTCCTTAAGTGCGTGATATGGTTAGGTTAGGTTAGGTTAGGTTAGGTTAGGTTAGGTTAGGTTAAGTTAGGTTAGGTTTTACGTGGAAGTTCCGTGGTCATCTATCAACATTATTGCTCGTACTTACAATCGATACTTAGGTGAATCTATTAAACCTTAAGTTACGACCTAACTTAACCTAACCTAACGACCTCACTTAACTTAACCTAACGACCTCACTTAACTTTAACCTAACCTAACGACCTCACTTAACTTTAACCTAACCTAACGACCTCACTTAACTTAACCTAACCTAACCTAACCTAACCTAACCTATTTACCAAGACGATTAAACTAACTCATTTCTTAGCGTTCAGAAGTCAATCGTCTGTCGTAAAAAAAAAATCATGGCGTCGAATTTCTGCTAAGCTAAATGGATTCTGTTTATCGGTTACCTATGTATTGTGTATAGAAAAACGATTATCTTTGACTAGACGACTAAACTAGACGACTTAAACCAGCAGAAACGACAGGGTGATTGAGATGGTATACTGAAACGACAGGGTAAGTGATATACTGAAACGACAGGGTGGTTGGTAAGTGATATACTGAAACGACAGGGTGGTTGGTAAGTGGTATACTGAAACGACAGGGTAAGTGATATACTGAAACGACAGGTAAGTGGTATACTGAAACGACAGGGTAAGTGATATACTGAAACGACAGGGTGGTTGGTAAGTGGTATACTGAAACGACAGGGTAAGTGATATACTGAAACGACAGGGTGGTTGGTAAGTGGTATACTGAAACGACAGGGTAAGTGATATACTGAAACGACAGGGTGGTTGGTAAGTGGTATACTGAAACGACAGGGTAAGTGATATACTGAAACGACAGGAAGGTTGATAAGAGGTGTATACTGCACACTCCTCCACGACAATGCCAAGTTGGTGCATAAATCCCGCGTCGTATGATTGTCGTTTTGAGTAACACCACCACGACCTTACCTCCCTATGGCCCAGATCTGACCCCAAGTAACTATGCTTCTCAACCTGAAGTTCTTATACCTCTGAGGATCTCACTTCCAGGAGCTGAAGGAGGCTACTGAAGGAGGCTACTGAAGGAGGCTACTGAAGGAAGCTACTGAAAGAGGCTACTGAAGGAGGCTACTGAAGGAGGCTAATGAAGGTGGATACTGCAGGAAGCTACAGGAGACTACTGAAGGAGACTACTGAAGGAAACTACTGAAGGAGGCGACTGAAGGAGGCTACTGAAGGAGGCCACTGAAGGAGGTTACTGAAGGAGACTACTAAAGGAGGTTACTGAAGGAGACTACTGAAGGAAACTACTGAAGGAGGCTAATGAATGTGGATACTGCAGGAAGCTACAGAAGGAGACTACTGAAGGAAACTACTGAAAGAGACTGCAGTGTGTGTGTGTGTGTGTGTGTGTCCTAAACATGAACTGTTATCAATACATCAGTCGGTACAATTACGTCTAAACACTGTAAACAAATATAATACACACACACACACACACACACACACACACACACACACACACACACACACACAAAGAAGAGTGGCAGACATCACAGCACTTGTATCAAACACCTCCACAAACACTGAGTCAAACAAGACACAAACACACACTTACCATCATCAGACAACACACTCACCCCTTACGCAAACACAGGAGTCAGAGAGGTGGGGAGTGTTGTATTCTCTCTCTCTCTCTCTCTCTCTCTCTCTCTCTCTCTCTCTCTCTCTCTCTCTCTCTCACTTCTGTCCTCTCTCTTTCTTCTGTTCCCTCTTTCTCACCTCTCTCTTTAAATTTCTCGTTTCTCATACATCTCACTCTCTCCCTCTCTTCTCTTCCTCTCACCTCCTCCCCCTCTCACCTCCTCCCCCTCTCACCTCCTCCCCCTCTCACCTCCCCCCTCTCACCTCCTCCCCCTCTCACCTCCTCCCCCTCACCTCCTCACCCTCTCACCTCACCCTCTCTCACCTCTCCCTCTCACCTCCTCCCCCTTTCATCTCCCCCTCTCACCTCCTACCCCTCTCACCTCCCCCTCTCACCTCTCCCTCTCACCTCTCCCCCTCTCACCTCCCCCTCCCTCTCCCCCTCCTCCCCCTCTCACCCCTCTCTCCCCTCCTCTCACCTCCTCCCCCTCATCTCCCCTCACCTCTCCCCCTCTCACCTCACCCTCTCACCTCTCCCTCTCACCTCCTCCCCCTCTCACATCTCCCCCTCTCACCTCCTCCCTCCCCCTCACCTCCTCACCCTCTCACCTCACCCTCTCTCACCTCTCCCTCTCACCTCCTCCCCCTTTCATCTCCCCCTCTCACATCCTACCCCTCTCACCTCTCCCCCTCTCACCTCTCCCTCTCACCTCCTCCCCCTCTCACCTCTCCCCCTCTCACCTCCTCCCCCTCTCTCCTCTCCCTCTCACCTACCCCTCTCACCTCCCCCCTCTCACCTCTCCCCCTCACCTCCTCACCCTCTCACCTCACCCTCTCACCTCTCCCTCTCACCTCCTCATCAATAAGTCACTTGTATAAGGATTCGTCATCTGTTGGGGTGATGGTGTGGATATAAGAAGGGGGAGAGGGAGGGAGAGGGAGAGAGGGAGGGGGGTGTAAGGTGAAAGGTCAAGGACGAGTTTTACCTCTCTCTCTCTCTCTCTCTCTCTCTCTCTCTCTCTCTCTCTCTCTCTCTCTTCCCACTCTCTTGAGAATTATTGAGGAATTTTGGAATTATTGAGGAATTTTGGAATTATTGAGGAATTTTGGAATTATCCAGGAATTTTTATTTATTTAGGAATTTAGGAATTTTAGATTTTTTATAAAATTAGAATTCCAGAAAAAAAAATTTATTAAAATACAGTAAAGAAAATATACATAGTGAAAATAAAATGTAAATAAAATAAAGGAATAAGATAAAAGAAGAAACTAAAGGAAATATTAAATAAAGACGTAGATGAAATAAAAGGAATTAATCTCTTTTCAGTCTGGGTTATAAATGATTCTCTTATCTCTTCTATGTCTCTATTTATCCCCTTCTCTCTCTTTCTCTCTTTCCATCTATCTGCCTCCCTCTGTCTGTCTGTCTGTCGCTCTCTTTCTTTTCCTTTATCTATTCTACAGTATTATCTCTCTCTCTCTCTCTCTCTCTCTCTCTCTCTCTCTCTCTCTCTCTCTCTCTCACTCTCTCTCTCTCTCTCCTGGACTCCACAGTGTGTTCAGTGTTGCGTGACTATTAATCTTCTCAGTTTTATCTGTGTGTGTGTGTGTGTGTGTGTGTGTGTGTGTGTGTGTGTGTGTGTGTGTGTGTGTATGTGTGTGTGTGTGTGTGTGTGTGTGTGTGTATGTGTGTGTGTGTGTGTGTGTGTAAATAAACTTTATGTATTTCTGTATCCATATGTATTAATTTACTCTCGTGTGTGTGTGTGTGTGTGTGTGTGTGTGTGTGTAAATAAACCTTATGTATTTCTGTATCCATATGTATTAATTTACTCTCATGTGTGTGTGTGTGTGTGTGTGTGTGTGTGTGTGTGTGTGTGTGTGTAAGCCCCCCCAACAAACACCTACTGATACCCGATGTTTGAGAGCAGCGTCTAAACATTACAATGTTTGTCCAGACACCGTCGAGCTGGGGGCACCCACGATGACGCATACCCAGTGCCACAACAAGGATCAGGGGGTGCCAAGGGGGAGTGCCAAATGAAGGAAGAACGGGTACTATGAGGGACAGTGCCATGGTGAGTGCCAGTGAAGGAAAAAAAATCCTAAGGGGATAGTGCCAAGGGTTAGCATGAATGAGAAGTGCCAAAGGGAAGTGCCAAAGGAAGGGATATGGATAGAGGGCAGTGCCAGTGGTAAGAATACCTAGGAGACAATTCCAGGGACAGGAGGGGGTGGGGGAGGTAATTTCCAGGGAGTGAGGGGAAGTGCCAATAGACTATAGAGCACCCACTTGGAAAGGAAGTGCCAGGGCAGTAGATAGGGACAGTGCCAGTAGAGGTTATCGTGTGTGTGTGGGGGGGGGGGGGGGGGGCGGCGATAGCTTCATCTTAGAAGGATGATAATAACGTTTACTCAGACACCAGCCAACACATCCCGTATCTCCCTCTCTCCCTCCCTCCCCCTCCCCTCCTTCTGCTTTAATGGGGTGTGGATGGGGAGGGGAAGGAAGGGGGTGAGGGTAGGGGAAGGGTGGGGAAGGGAGAGAGGAAGAGAGGTGAGAGAGATGTAAAGTGAAAGGAAAGAAGAAAAAGAGAAGAGGAAAGGGGAAGGAGAGACAGGAAGAATGAACACACACACACACACACACACACACACACACACACACACACACGCACACACACACACACACACACGTAGCGTTGCCTTGGAGAATACGCATCGTAAGTTACGCCTACTGAGTGGCCTTTGTTTACAAACATTTGATTCCTCCTCCTCCTCCTCCCCCCCCCCCACACTACCTATTACAGGGGGAGGGGGAGGGGGGTGAGGGAGGGTGAAGGAAGGGGGAAGAGAAAGACACAGGAGGAGAGGATAAAGAGGGAGAAGAGGAAAGGGTGGATATTACTGACAAATATTCTCCCTTTAATCACCTCTTTAAGGGCGGGGATTGGGGGTTGAGGAAGGGTGAGGAGGGGGATTGAGGGGGGTAAAGGGGGGTGAGGGGGAGACATTTTATAAACAACAACACCTTCCCTTTTATGACTCGTGTTGAATATGCCATGAGGGGCTGGTAGGATAAGACTGCCACCAACTAATTCATGAAGTGTCGGGAATATGATGATTTCAACGCTAGGTTCTGTTTTGGGACGAGTGATGGGAGGTCCTGGGATATACTGTGGGTTCTGGGACAAGGTGTAGGTTCTGGGACAAAGTGTAGGTTCTGGGACAAAGTGTGGGTTCTGGGACAAAGTGTAGGTTCTGGGACTAAGTGTGGGTTCTGGGACAAAGTGTAGGTTCTGGGACTAAGTGTGGGTTCTGGGACTAAGTGTGGGTTCTGGGACTAAGTGTGGGTTCTGGGACAAAGTGTGGGTTCTGGGACTAAGTGTGGGTTCTGGGACAAAGTGTAGGTTCTGGGACTAAGTGTGGGTTCTGGGACTAAATGTGGGTTCTGAATCGAAAAAAAAATTTAAGTGATTTAATTCAACTCCATTGTGAACTAATCTATTTCCGTATGATAATTCTCCCCCCTAAAAACACTGCATTCGCTTTATTAAATTTTGGCGGGAAATTACTATACGGAACCTATCCGTTTATTTACGATAATTCCCTCTAAAGGCCTTCACACGCCCCATTAATTTTTTTGGCGGGAAATAACACATGTGACAGGTCTGTTTATTTACGACAATTCCCGCCAAAAAGCCTTCACACGCCCCATTAACTTTTTTGGCGGGAAATAACACGTGTGACAGGTCCGGGAATGTAAACAAAGCCCATACAATAAAGCGTCTTAACCCCGTCTTAGCCGTATCAGTTTGTGTTAAGTACTCCCCAAGTGGCGCTGTTAGCTACCGTGCGTCATCCAGGTCCTGTGCTCTAGTGGGGCGTCTTGGTTGGCTCCATGAGTCCTTGAGAAAAACCAAATGCTCCGTGTCAGGTCTCTGGAACTCTCTCAGACGTACTTCAGACAGATACAAGAATATCCTCATTATGAACAAGGCGGTCAAGGCGTTTTCAAGACCTCCCACAATTGTTTAAACAAAAAAGCTAAAATTTCTCCCCGAAACGCCCATAATTCTTAAAAAAAGGCCAAAAATCTATCTAAAAAATCGCCCCAAATTCCCCGAGCGTCGCTAGAATCCGCCAGAATAATAAAACGACCGAATTAAGCTGTAATATAACTTTAAGAGCCGTTAAAGCTCGCCAAAACATCCCTGAGACCCTTCAGAGCTCGCCAAAACATCCCTGAGACCCATCAGAGTTGCCAGGTTCGTGCTAAATCCCAGTAAACTCTGCCAAATCCCCCTACACTCCACCAACTCCCCCTACACTCCACCAACTCCCCCTACACTCCGCCAAATCCCCCTAAAAGCCCACCATCCTACAGGAGAAGCAGATATGAACCATTACATGTACCTGAAGCAGTAGATCTCCTCCCCCAGCAGAAGTTGCGGAGTCATTATCCACCGTCAGCCCCCCCCCCCTCCCCTTAAACCCTTCACGACCCTAGTGGAGGTGCTGGGGGTGGAGGTGCTGGGGGTGATGGTGCTGGGGGTGATGGTGCTGGGGGTGATGGTGCTGGGGGTGATGGTGCTGGGGGGTGATGGTGCTGGAGGTGCTGGGGGGTGCTGGGACGTGCTGGGTGATAGTGCTGGGGAGGTGTGGTGGAGGTGCTTGGGGGGGTGATGGTGCTGGGGGGTGCTGGGACGTACTGGGTGATGGTACTGGGGGAGGTATAGGCAGCCAAAATCCCCCTCACACACACACCTCTCTCTCTCTCTCTCTCTCCGTCTATCTCACTACACGGGTCATGACCTTCGCCAATACACCGCCCTAAGTGGCTGCTTCCGTTCCTCTTACCTTATTATTTATCTTCTACCGTACCTGCCTCCTTCTCTCACTCCCCCCCTTCTGTCTCTCATTTATCACTGCTCTGTTTATCTTTCTGGTTTATCATCTCTCTCTCTCTCTCTCTCTCTCTCTCTCTCTCTCTCTCTCTCTCTCTCTCTCTTCTTCTCCTCCTCCTCCTCCTTCTTCTTCTCCTCCTCCTCCTCTTCTTTTCTCCTTCCTTTCCTCCTCTCCCAAACCAGTATCTCTCGTCTCCTCCTCTCCTTCACCTTCTCACACCCTCATTTCACCCCCCACCCCTCCATCACCTCCTCCCCCCCCCCCGTCTCTTAGTGTTATCAGCAAGGGGTGGCTAGACCATTACCCCCACCACTCATGACTGCCACTAACCTCTTCTTGCCACTACCCTTTCCCACCACTACTTACAGCACCACCACCACCACCATCACCACCACCACCACCACCATCACCACTACTACCACCACCACCACCACCACCACCACCACCACCATCACCACTACTACCACCAACACCACCACTACCACCACCACCACCACCACCACCACCACCACCACCACCACCACCACCACTACCATCACCACCACCACCACCATTACCACCACCACCACCACCATCACCACTACCACCACCACCACCACCACCACCACCATTACCACCACCACCACCACCATCACCACTACTACCACCACCACCACCACCACCACCACCACCACCACCACCACCACCACTACCACCACCACCACCACAACCACCACTACCACCACCACCACCACCACCACCACCACCACTACCACCACCATAACCACCACCACCACCACCACCCCTCTCTCAATAGCCACACAAACAACCTCCCCCCCCTCTGAATGTGAACAAGAAGGCCATATCACCTATATATTTACGCTCCCTTGAGGCCATTTAACTCTATAAGTGATTAAGGACATTCTTACTTATTTATGTTTCTATATTAATTTATACTTAGTGTCAATCAGTACAATGAATGGGAGAGAGAATGTTTTTTTTTAATGGCACTTTACATCTGACTCTATATGGCACTTATATCTGACTCTTAATGGCATTTTATATCTGACTCTAAATGACACTTAATATCTGACTCTTAATGGCACTTATATCTGACTCTAAATGGCACTTATATCTGACTCTAAATGACACTTATATCTGACTCTAAATGGCATTTTATATCTGACTCTAAATGACACTTAATATCTGACTCTAAATGGCATTTTATATCTGACTCTAAATGACACTTATATCTGACTCTAAATGACACTTATATCTGACTCTTAATGGCACTTATATCTGACTCTAAATGACACTTATATCTGACTCTATATGGCACTTATATCTGACTCTAAATGACACTTATATCTGACTCTTAATGGCACTTATATCTGACTCTTAATGGCACTTATATCTGACTCTAAATGACACTTATATCTGACTCTAAATGACACTTATATCTGACTCTTAATGGCACTTATATCTGACTCTAAATGACACTTATATCTGACTCTTAATGGCACTTATATCTGACTCTTAATGGCACTCATACCCGACATAGTACCCCAACCCAACCTGGTACCTAACCCCTACCTGGTACCTCCTCTTGTTAACTCTGCGGTACACAAGGGGAAAAAAATTACCAAGCAATCGGCAAGCAAAAAAAAAAAAAAAACACGTCGCAAGCACACAGAGGCAAGCAAGGGTAGCCACCGCCCAAGTCATAAGATGCACTCGGAGACAGATATCGTCGTTAAAGCAGGATTACGGTGATGGCACAGAGGGTGAGGTAATTTTGAGTGTGCTTGAAGGCAGGCAGGCAGGCAGGCAGGCAGGCAGGCAGACAGAGCAGGCAGACAAGCAGGGCAGACAGGCAGGCAAGCAAACCGGCCCGTCGGCAAGCAGACGCGTAAGAAAAAAAAGTTCAGAATGCAAGGTTGTAAGCAGAGGGCAGACCGGCAAGCAGATGAGCCAGCGAGCAGGGCCAGTTACAAGGTCACAAGCAGGCAAGCCAATTCACCCTCCTCCTCCTCCTCCTCTTCCTCCTCCTTCTCCTCTCCCTCCTTCTCTTTCTACTAATCTCCTTCTCCTCCTCCTTCTCCTCCTCCTTCTCCTCTCCCTCCTTCTCTTTCTACTAATCTCCTCCTTCTCCTCTCCCTCCTTCTCTTTCTACTAATCTCCTCCTCCTTCTCCTCCTCCTCCTTCTCCTCTCCCTCCTTCTCTTTCTACTAATCTCCTCCTCCTTCTCCTCCTCCTTCCCTTCCTCTTCCTCCAACTCTTCTTCCGTCCACGCCACCTTCATGATATCCAAAAAATAAACCATTACTAATAAATATCCTCCTTCCATTAATATTAAATAATAATTAATATCTTTTTTTCCCTCCATCTCATTAAAAAATGTATGTGACTAAGATTGACTAATAGAGTATTTCTTACCCCTGCGTAAAAATATATTCCAAAATATTTTATAATTACCGTGGTATAATAACAAGGAATTATATTATTATTGTATGCCATATACGAGTACAACTGAAATATTATGGTATTATAAGGTGCAGTTTGTGTGTTGCTAAATATAATCAATAAACATGTGTGGCAGAGAGTCGACAGCTGTTGATACACGATAAAGCGAGTTATTAAAACACTACCGGTTGATTAATGTGAAAATTTTAACGCCTGGAAGTGAAAAAATAAATTAATAAAAAAAATACTCGGTAAAAAATAAAAATAGTTATGTTAATTAACTCTCAAAAATAAGGGATTAAAATAAATAAGAGACACAGACTCAGTAGCCTCACTTAACAGACTATAATTAACAAAGACAAATATATAACTTGTTTAATGGGAGCAAATACTCAGTCACTTATATCATTAATAATTATACTATTATTATTTGTTGCTTAATTGAAGTCTTCATGAATTTGAACAGCTTGGGTGATAACAAAAAATATACTGTTCACTCATTGCCAACATTCATACGTTAGTCAGAGTTAACAATTAGTCTGTGCTACAAGGGCAGAGAAATTTGTCTGTGTTCACCAGTCGTTAATGCACAGTTTATCTTCCTACTCCCTGTATAACATTTTTTTCTACACCTTTAAAACAATAATTAAATAATTCATCATGAAAATTGTATAACTGAAGATAAATTTTTAATATATATTCCATAATAAATACAATTAAAATAAAGTTCACTCTCGCACGAATGTTTTCTTCAGAGGTCGTATACTGTATATATATATTCTGTATATATATAAAATAGTCACAAATTCTTTTCGGTATTTAAATATTACGAAAAGACTTAATGGGAAATAACATAAGAGAAATAAAATGATTCCGGACTGACAATGATTTCCTTGTTTATCTTATCTTTATAACCCGTGTTTAGTGAAGATATTTACGTAAGGTAGAAACTCACTGCAATTTTGTCTTTCTATTTGATGCTAAATGAAGGTTTTAGTTACAGTAGAGTCTCATAGTAAATTTGAAGCCATTTTTTATTTTATTTAAGTTTTATTACATTTATTGCTTGGATATTTAAGCATCCTGGTCCACATTACAGCCAAGGAAATATAAACAAAGTCAGAAACAAGTGAACATCAGGGCTATGTTTACTACTGAGGGACTCCGAGTATAAACATGACTTACAAAAAAGATGGATAGAGCTTCTGGTTTGTTTTTATTTACGTTTTTATAAAGGATTCGTATACGGTCAAGTGCCATTTATGTATGAATGAGTGTCGCTGGTGTATTAAAATCAATTGCCCATCAGATAATGTTCTTTTGCGTTGATATCATTAAGGTGTTATGTTTCACGACTGAGGATAACACGCCAATGTGAGAGAACTGTTTATACTCAGGAACTTCTTCTCGGGAGAATTATTACAACAAGAATTTATGAAAAGATTTGATGTGGTGTTAATTGATCCTTCTCACAGCCTATAGACCTACAATGTGCTTCAATAACTAAGATCATTTGCCGGGTATTCTTGAAGTGTTGATTCACTATTTATCAACAATTAGATATCAAGAGAGGTCAAATATTTGCTAATTGTTGGTCGTATCATAATAATCTTCAGTTTCCTTCCAAAAATCCGGCATGATGGTCGATTTCATCTTTTCAGTGTACAGTATTTCAAGAGCCATGTTTACACCTGAGTGACCCTTCGTATAAGACAAATATGGCGGCTATTGTTCTTATCAGCAGTTATTTGCCATAAATTTAAGGCAAAAGTGTGTTTTTATGTTAATATTTGCGGCATAAAATAGACATTTATATTACTTACAGATAAAGAACGACCAATGAGCAAAATTCTGTCTCTTGTTTTGAAGGACGGGGGAGAGACACAGTGAGGGAGCCGAGGTATAAAGTTGCCATTAACACGATTTTTCTTTCTTTTTCACGAACCATTTTCTCTATTGTGCCCAGATTTCAGCTTTCTAGCCCCCAAAAGCTGCCTAAGATATCACCCGGGACAAGCTAGCACAAAAGAAAACAAACTAACGGAAGCATTTATTTATTACCCTCTTTCGTCTGTGCTTCGCCTAGTACCTGGTAATGGGATCAGGAGGGAAGGGCCGTGTACTGAGACTCTACCTTAACTATAGCTACACCAGAAACAAATAATCCATAAGGAGAAAACAACCTAGATTTATAAATTTTCTTACAATGTATCTTTCACGTAATTGAAGACGCAAGAATGTACTTAAGTGGTTGTCGCTGAGTAAAGTTGTGAAATAATATACAAACATACATTAAAATTGCTTCATATCTTCTCTTCATCCGTACTCAGTGAACATGTCCATTACAAATCTGATATCTTTTAAATTTTTAAGTTATTTCCAAGTTGTTTTTATTCCAGTGTTCCAGGTTAAGTTAAGTGTACTCCCATGTCTTCAGCCACCAGGAAGACACACCATAGAAGGCTGACCCTGGGGACCTATTACTCAACCTGTAGCAGTATACTGTGTGGAGGTGCGACTGACTCATCTTAGGCACGGGAATCATTATAAACACTGGCAGTACAATAGACGATGTTGTTACGGCATAATGTATTACTACGCCTCAACAACTAAGGTCTTTAAGCGCGTATTCAAGATTAGTAAGTTCACTAGTTATCAAAGATGAAGAATTAAAATATGAGTTTAACTCCTTCACTACTGGTCGCCACTTAGTACTTTATGTAGTTAGCGCCAGACGACGTTATTGAGCAGAGAGACCACCAGTACCGGGCGGAGTTAATGATCACCGGATGACGGTATTGTATATTGTATTTATTGTTGACTTATTGTACAGTATATAAATGGTTCATTGACCAGGAGCTTTCAATACAGTTCACTGAGTCTTCACTACTTTGCAGTTAAAAGTTACAGAAGCTCACACATGTGCTGTACTGTACCGTACATCTGTGACTGTTGCCTCATGCTCACGATTTTACCAAATTTTTAAATGAGCTGTGAAAGCAATCAATATATATATATATATCCTGCCTCATCAACATTTTCTGGGTTTTCATCGTAAACGACCATAAAATATTAAGTAATGCAGACAATTTTCAGTCATGTCCATTATATTAAACCTTTATATATTCAACTATACTTTGAGATTACATCATCGGCAAACATAAAATAAAAACAAAATTATATCAGTAATCAAATTTAAACTACGAAAGTAGACAACTACTAATTAAAGAGAGTGGTGGCCGGCTACCTGAGATGGTGTGAAGACGCCTCGACACCTTGGCCTGGCCCGGCCCGGCCTCCTAGTAAGGCAGTAGAGAAATATTAAAGCGCCATTATGATAACTATCAACGCTTATCTCACCACAATGGACAATAATTGAAGATCTCAATAAAGTAACTCTTCCAAGGAGGAGGTAAAAAAAAAACCACTAAAACTTGCTTCTTGAATCTACTATTGTTAACTTTTAAACCACCAAATTCTTTCCCTCGTGTTAGGTAAGAGACTCTGTGTCTTATTACCAACCACTACCTTCCTAATTAACCACAAAGACATTTCATACCGACTAGTTAAATGAGACAGACAAGTTTACCCTATACCTACACATACACACCGAAGGTAAATTTAAGTTACAGTGAAAAATAAAGACATACTTTTGGTCAGATGTCAGGACAAGACGGGAGCCTCGCGCCTTCACACCTAACTTAATGGACATATCGGCGGGCATTTAGATTCAAATCAGGCGGGGCGGTGGCAACCCTCCAGGAATATCAAGTTATAAAAACATTCTCCATCACTTCCCCTGAGATGTATGTCGCAGATAAATACTAGTTCATGGAGAGTAGTCATGATACACCTGGTTGTTTGACCATTAGGAGGAAGGGGAGGTCTCCATGAGGGCTTAAGCTAGACTAGGCTTCTGACACTACCATGTATAAATAACCTGATGGTGTTAGACAGCTTCAACACACACAACTACCTAGTATCAATGGTTAAGCGATAAAAGTTATTGAACCACTAACCACAAACTTTGATATCTAAAATTTATGCCGGTCAAATATTTCATGTAATCGCTTATCCGCCATTAATCTCCGCAAGTGAAAATTATGTAAATCTGACGGAGAAAAAAAATTAATGCCGCTGATTTTTGTCATTTAACTAGCGGTAAAGAAACAAATACCGCATCCGTCTTCTCTCTATACCACTTAAGAAAGATATTTTTACGGTAATGTGTCGACGAACTGTAGCGTATGGACACTTGACCGCATCGACCACAGTGTTAGAGCCGCGGCGGACCATTGGGTGAGTTACCTGGCTAAAAATTATTTATTTCTATTTTAATTCATCCTTCTGTTATAAAGAAAATAATAATCATTCTACAGAAATTACCGTAAATAATTTATTCCCGCTATAAAGGCCACGATACGTTATAATTGACAGAGAATAAGGGATAAAATATAGGAAATAAGGGAATGACTTAGCCCTGGCGGTGAGTGGGTTAGACGGGCAGAGAGAGAGGGTGGTGGAAATGGTTGGAGGTCAGGTGGTCGCGTGGAGGTTGACTCTCTGAGGTTAACCACAGCTCCACCACGGCCTCTGAGGGACTGTTGAATCTGTAAGATCCCACAAAACCTTTCAGACCTGACATGTTTTAATCAAGTACATCTCGGTAACCTAACCTAACCTAACCTTAAACAAACACACACACACACACACACACAGACGTCACATCAGCTTGTTTCTACCTTACCTTGATGTCCCATATGTGAGGTGAGAGAGAGGTCGGGAGGTGAGAGAGAGAGGTAGGTAGGGAGGAGGTAGAGAGAGAGGTAGGGAGGTGAGAGAGAGGTCGGGAGGTGAGAGAGAGAGGTAGGTAGGGAGGAGGTAGAGAGAGAGGTCGGGAGGTGAGAGAGAGGTCGGGAGGTGAGAGAGAGAGGTAGGGAGGAGGTAGAGAGAGGTAGGTAGGGAGGTGAGGAGGTAGAGAGGTACCACCACCATATACAGAGACGTTAAATTAAGCCAGACACTTGAGTTTAACTTGACTGCCTTAGTAACCCACCTACTGCACATATTAGCTTAGTTGATCTTCCCTTCTTGACTGAGTGACTGACTGAGTTACTGACTGACTAACTGAATGACTGACTAACTGACCAATTAATTAACTGACTGACTGACCGAAGAAAAGAGATAATTTTTCCTCCCCAAATATACTGTACTGTACATCTCATGCTGTTTGCCCCTGGACCTAGGATCATTTCCTTACTACCATAAAAACATAAACCAAAATATAAACAAGAACATAAACAAAAACATAAACAAAAACAAACAAAAACGCAATATTCTCTACATTTTGTCTCGTCGCCATGATATTTTTTTGGCTCTATTTTTATTTTATTTTATTTATATTTTTCATGGGCCATATTTCTCCCCGTCTCCCTCTCCTCCCTCCTCCCCCCTCCCCCTCCTCCTCCTCCTCCGCCCCCCTACCAAGAGCAACGTTCCTACAGTCTTATAGCATTGATATATTAATTTATATACGTAAATTATTATTGAAGGTCAGAACGTTAAATTAGCAGTAAGTTATGAGTGTATGTTAGGGGTGAGGTGTGGTGATGATGACAGCTGATGGGTGTACGGTAGAGAGAGAGAGAGAGAGAGAAAGGGGTTAGGTGAGGTTCCTAACTCGCGTAAAGACCTTAGTTATTGAAGCACTGTTACACACACACACACACACACACACACACACACTATACCGGCTCCCGACTATACCGCCCTCCAGGATTTATTGAACAGTCTCCAAAATTGGGCCACCAACAACCACGTCACCATCAACCATACCAAGACCATGGTTATGCACCTCAACCTCTCCTCCGACCTTGTCCCTTCCATTACTTTAGGTCCCAACACACTCCAGGTTGTAGACTCCACTAAGCTCCTCGGCGTCACCCTGGTAAACAAACTAAATTGGAAACCATACGTCGGTGAAGTTGTCAAGTCTTCCAGTTTCCGTCTCCACCTCCTCCGCCGACTCAAGTCCCTCGGAGTTCCTGCACCCGAGCTCCTCAGTGTTTACTCAACATTCATACTTCCCAAGCTCACCTATACCTCCCCTACCTGGTCTTCCTCCCTAAATGCCACACAACGTAAACACCTAGAAAAAGTGCAAAAGAGGGCATGCAAGATTATTCTCTCCCTTCCTACTCCACATATCAAGAAGCGCTCAACACACTGACCCTCTCGGCTCTCTCTGACCATCACCACGACCTCATCTGCAAATTTGGTGAAAAGCTTCTGCACCATCCTCGTCACCAGCTCCTACTACCACCCGAGATCCCTCGTCCGAGAATTGCTGTTCGACACCACAACAGCATCCAGCCCATACGAGCACGTACTGATCGCTATAAGAACAGCCCAGTCCCAACCATTGTAAAAATTATCAATAACTTGTAATCAACCAGTGTATTCACTCCCAGTCAATCTTATTTTTTGCACTGTCACTATGTTGAAATGCCCTGTAGTATGACCTTCTCCCCACCTAGTTATTATACTGTATATCACATTTGTATCACTTATGTTACTTGTATATTATTTGTCAATCAAGTGACCCATTCCCCAATTATGTAACTGTATATTTTCAGCCTTCCGGCTGCCATGCTCTTTCAATAAACCGTTACTTATTATTATTATTATTATTGTTATTATTATTATTATTATTATTATTATTATTATTATCGTTATTATTATTATTATTATTATTACATTGGTGACAAATAACAGTGATACCGCTGCAGTGTCGCGTGGAAGAGGGACATAGAGGGACGTGTGGCGATGCAGAACTCGTGGGGAACGGGGGGGGGGGGGGGGGGGGTTAGCGGCGGGCGTGCCTTGGGACAATTAACCGAGGTGGGCGTGGGTGCTGCCGTGATAACGAGGCGTGCGCGAGAGGGAGTGTGTGGGCGTGGCGATGGAGGCGGTGATGGTGCGCACGGGGTCTGGGAGCAGTAAGGAGGAGGGAGAGGAAAGAGGGGGTAAGGAGGGAGGGAAGGAGGGGATAAGGAGGTGGGGTAAGGAGGGGAGGGTAAGGAAGGGAAGAAGGAGGGGTAAGGAGAGGAGTAAGGAGATGAAGGAGGGGGTAAGGAGATGAAGGAGGGGTAAGGAAGGAAGGAGAGGAAGGAGAGAGGAGGATAAGGAGGGAGTAGTGGGGTAGCCATAATGCCAAAGCAGTGTCAGGTAAGTGTGTGCACCGCGGGAGACGTGACTGATACCATCTGAAAGAGTCCTCCCTCCCCCTCCCCTCCCTCCCCCCTCTGGGTCTTCTGTCTTGCCCTGAGATCTATCTTTCGACTCCTAGGGCCATCTATTTTTGTTATCAGGTTATATGTCTAGCCCTGAGAGTCTTGTCTAACTCTCAGATCATTCTCTCCTCTTTCAGGGTGTCATATATAGTTTCTAGATCATTCTCCTAGCTCTCAGGATCCCATATTGTGTTCCTGGGTCATTCTCCTAGGTCTCAGGGACATTATTTCATTCCCTTACCAATATTTTCTGCTGCAGTATCCCCCTTCCCACCTCCCCCCCCTCCCTCCTCCGCCCTCTTATCTCCTGGGAGGGGGGGAGGGGGGAGGGGGGAGGGGGTCTTTAGTTTATTCATAGATATACCGCGTAATATCTGATCCCTTAATTTCCCAGGGCGGTCTTTATAATTTTATCTTACTCTTACAATAGTCTTTGTTATTTTCTCAATGAGTCTTTGTATTTTCCTCCGTCTTAGTCTTTTTTTTTAAGTCCAGGGGTCTTTTTTTTTACCCTATGTTCGTCTTTGTTAATTGGTAAGGTCTTTTGTAGTTCCCTGTAAAAGTCTTCCTAAATCCTTGGGTCTTTACGAGTCTTTACGGGTCTTTACGGGTCTTTACAGGCCTTTACTCCGACGCCAAGACTTCTATGCCGCAGTTTTTCCCTCTTTTAAACACCTGAGGGTCTTTGTCTACCTCTTTGACTCTCCTCCTAGCATCGTCTTACGTCTCCTAGCTGGCTGTTGTTAATCCTCCCAGCTGCTTAAATCACACATCCTCCACTACTTTCCTAGGTCCTGTCAATCATAGCAATCCCGTCTGATGTTTCCTCTTCTTCCCAGAGCACTAAAAAACTCTCCTAGCTCCTCTTGTCAGTTCCCAGCCGTTCCTTTTGACTCCCAGCCCCTCTTTCCTAGCTCCCAGTTACTCTCTCTTAATTCCCAGGGATCCTAGCCGCTTCACATAGCTCCCAGCTCTTCAAAACGTTCCAATATTCAGTTTCGTTTCACATATCAACAAACACAGTCTTCTAAATCACGTTATTATTTTTCACTAAAAGAAAATTAAAAATCCCAATATAACTTTTTTTACTATCATAATATTGTTAACAAATTCCACTATATATTTTTTTTACACCCAAAATTCAATAATAAATTTTACCATTATATTTTTCTCCCCTCATAACGAGAACAAAAATACCAATATTATTTTGAAATTTATATTATTACTGTTGCTTGGAGAAAATAGCAACAATATTTACGCCATAAATTTCGTTAAATATCGTCGTAGTATTAACTTTACAAGGTTATAAGGCAGAAATATAAAATAAATTCAGTAGAGTATTACATATTGACGTATACATAAGCATTGTATTATCCATCTAGCGGCCAAAAGAAAATAACTGAGAACAGCAATGTTATTTTCCTAACGGCGGCGGGAAAATTACACCTCTTATGTAAAAATTAGTTCTTATATCCTGGGCTACAAAGTTTATCTTATATATACGAGTTTGTACACCAATTGTACTTTCAAAAGTTTGTAAGATCAAAATATCCTCGTATATCCGGTTAACTTCACCTGGAAACGCAAAATAAAACATACGAATTTAGCATCAAATTCTTCTAAGATTCTATTATGCCTTGATACATTTATTTAACATCCAATTTTAACGAACTCTAACAATTTTAACGAACTCTAACAATTTTAACGAACACTAACAATTTTAACGAACACTAACATAACAATTGCTGCCTAGTTTAATTTCATCTGGTGTTAATCCTTTGAGGACGAGGGGTTAATTCATCGTCGTCAAAGGGTTAATTCATCGTCGTCAAAGGGTTAAATCATCGTCGTCAAAGGGTTAAAGCATCGTCTTCAAAGGGTTAAATCATCGTCGTCAAAGGGTTAAATCATCGTCGTCAAAGAGTTAAATCATCGTCTTCAAAGGGTTAAATCAACGTCGTCAAAGGGTTAAATCATCGTCGTCAAAGGGTTAAATCACCGTCCTCAAAGGGTTAAATCATCGTCTTCAAAGGGTTAAGAGGAAATATATCTAATTAAGGTAAATCCTCAGGTGTAGTAATTTTCATGTTAAATCTAGGTGTTATATTTGTTAAAATAGTGACTTAAAAATCAACCTGTATCTAGTATCTTCAATTACGAGGAAAAATTTTATAACCTAACTAAACCAAACCTAACCAAACCTAACCAAACCAAACCAAATCTAGCCAAACCAAACCTAACCTAACCTAACCAAACCAAACCAAACCAATCCTTGCTGACCACTGCATCATCACAAGCTATATAAAGTGAGTCTGACTACAGTAGCTTAAGCAATACTCACGACTTCAGTAATCCTCACCACCACCACCACCACCGCTATTAAATTATCACCACAGGCTTACCAAAGAACGCTATCGGCAGTCTACCAAGTGACATCCAACGAGTTTAGTAGATTCTCGTCAACATCAATAACTGGATTAGCATGTATGACTCGCTATCGTCTGTATACGGCCCGCTATCCTAGACGAATGTTTTATACTTAGATTCTATAAAAACCGTAGGATGTGTATAGAAAATTACAGTGTATATAATAGAATGTGGATAATGATGGATTAGGATATAGAAATAGGATTGTGAAAGGGAATGTATTTATTTATTTATTTATTCAAAATTTTCTTAAGATGCGATTTTTTTTATATAAGAGGATATTAATATAGGGATAATATAATAATTAAAAAATATATATATATCCAAGGACTATTTTACCTTCTTCAGGATATTCCCCAACCAGCTAGCAGTAGGATTCTAGCCACTGTATCCAACCCAAACACACACTGTATTACACTGTGCTACACCCAGAACTACATCACAGTGCACTTCATCCACTATGATTGCGCTAATTTTACCTGTCACATCTATACACTGGATGAATGCGGTCAATTTACTACGGTCATTACATCGGTAAACGTATTGCCTGGCCCACTAGCTGCCACACTAATGCCTTACCGGGTTAGCTGCCGTGGCTGGATCGACCGCCCGCTGTTGCTAGGCTTGGCTCCCTCCACCACTCTCAACTCTAATGATGTCAACTCTTTATTCTATTCTATAAATAAGTTAGGTGGTTTATTTATTTTTTCTCTTATAGGTTGTTTTATTTTACTATTATTCAGGCTAGGGCATCAATTAATAGACGTAGGTTTTTATCGGAGTTTAACCGTTTCTGTATATATACCAAAAAAATATTATTTTCTTTGAATATTTAATTAAAACAACTACAATTTTTTTCTCTAGGATTAACCAGACATAAACACATCTCAAAACCTTAACCCATTATTGTTTTGTATTTTTATCTATAAGGAAAACAAAATAAGGATGTTTTAATTATTTACTCTGACGCAACAACTTTTTTTTCAGAAATTAAGAGAATCGAAACCGTTTTAATTAATATATATGAAGGATTAAACTATTTATAAAAGTAATTGGAATGTCTTAACTAAAGGATTATTTTATTTATCAAGTAACGAACTGAAATTGTACTAAGAAAAAATTACGAGTTTAATATTAGCGAAAGAGGACCTCATATCCTTGACCACCTACACCAAGCCTATAGAGCCAGCTGAGTAGGATCGAACCAAAGACACTTAGGACAGGATGTGAACGCTGCATCCACTTCACCACCGCTCAGTCGTGCATATTTAGTTTCAATTACTGATGTTACATGGAAATAAATGAAACGACACAGGTAAATTAGACAGGTATGGGAGGGAGGGGGGAAACACCTTGCTAAAACGAGTTAATTATACCTGTAAGAGTGTGTAAGTGTTTGTAAATGAAGAGAGAACGTGTGTGTGTGTGTGGGGGGGGGGGGGGGGCGGGTTGGTGACATTGCTACAAGTACTATGGCCTTTGTAATTTGTGCTTGACATCTTGATCTGCCTAAACACATGTCCAGTCGTATTTTGAAGTACAATAAAATTCTACCTTAGGGAATTTTTTTTTTACGTAGAATTCGTCTTTTGTGGGAAAAAAAATTGCTGAATTTATTTTATTATTTATTGTCTCTGTTGGTTAATCTATTGTAGTTTTATTATTGTTTGCTCTCTCTCTCTCTCTCTCTCTCTCTCTCTCTCTCTCTCTCTCTCTCTCTCTCTCTCTTTGTCACATTATATACATTAACTCTACGGGAACACAGTGTCATATCCTTACCATTTAACAACTGGGATTTAGTAACACCACTGTCAGCGCCTCCAGCAGTTCAGGAAGATTCATAGTAACTAATTACCCCCAGTCGTAATTCACCCTGCCCGAATATATTACCCATTACCTAAGTCCTAATAGGTACTAGCTCTAATAGGCACCAGTGTAAATAGTGGCAGGTATGTCACTAGTTAGGACTGTGTGAGGGTCTCGTGTATGACCCTCTGATGACCTTCACATCAAACAAGCAGGAGTCGGTCACGCTGTCTCAGGGTATAAACACATTGTACCGTCAGTGGGTGAACCAGTCGAGTATAGACCAGCTACCACAGCGGACATTAATAAACTGATAAACACATTAATGAATCTTGAGAACTAACCCACAGACAAGACAACAGGTGGTGGTACTCACTGGCGATGCCCTGAAGTCCCATGGAGTCGTAGTGGCGCCACATGCCATGGTTCATCTGGGCGTAGGCTTGATAGGGGCTGATGGGTGTCTGCAGGCTCTGGCTCCCGGCGCCCTGGAGGTACCCCTCACGCCCACAGTTGAAGCCTAGGGGCGTGGAAAACGTCTGCTCGGTGGGCGGGGCTGTGGGCGCCAGGGCTGTGTGTGCGGGCGACTGCCACATGGAGGGCGAGGGTGTGGAGGGCTGGACGAGCTGGGCCGAGTACGAGTTGTAGGGGAGCATGTGGGTGTGGGCGTGTGAGGTGTACATGGAGGGCGAGAGCAGGTTCTGCCCTCCCTCCTGCCCATACCCGCCCGCACTACCGGGGGGAAACATGGCAGGGAACTCCACCCCGACTGTTTCACCCGACACTCCCTTACCTCACAAGCACCTCTCCCTCACTCTCACTCCCCCCTGATCACGGACCCCTCACGCCTCCCTCACACGTCTAGGGAGAGTTTCAGGTTTCCTCTGAGTGAAGTGAATGGATGAGTTAGAATCTTAGTGAGACTATTGCGTGGTTTATGAGCGACGAACACTGAGTGACTCGGAACACAACACGACTCGGAAAGGCACAGCGGTATGCCACTCGCTACTGACTACTGTTCAATACACACAGAATGGAACATCACCGTCGTTCACTTGTACGGACAGCAGGAAACGATGAATGTTCAATGTACGGATACAGAAGGCACGATGAATGGTAACTGTGCAGGCAAAGAGGTATAGAACGTCACCACTCACTTAACTTTACGAGCAAGAAGGCACTCTGACGTTCACCTGTGCAGAGGAAAAACCCGACTAGCATTTACCATAAAGGACAAAAAGGCACGACCAACGTTCACTTTAAGGACTGTAGGCACGTCGGACGTTCAGTGTACGGAGAGAAGGCACGGCACACGTTCACTGTAGAAGCTCAAGGCACAACGACGGAGGCAGTTAGATGAGGTGGTGGTGTTGAGCGGTGGGGAGGCTGCTGGTACTAAGGCACTGGTGACGCCGCGCTGTGTTGGCTCTCCTGTGGGGGGAAGAAAGAGTCATGAACTTAGTCATTGCCTGTGTTAGGTTAGGTTAGGTTAGGCTTGGTTAGGCTAGGTTAGGTTTGGTTAGGTTAGGTTAAGTTAGGCTTGGTTAGGTTAGGTTAGGTTAGGTTAGGTTAGGTTAGGTTAGGTTAGGCTTGGTTAGGTTAGGCTTGGCTAGGTTAGGCTTGGTTAGGTTAGGTTAGGTTAGGTTAGGTTAGGTTAGGCTAGGTTAGGTTTGGTTAGGTTAGGTTAGGTTAGGTTAGGTTAGGTTAGGCTTGGTTAGGTTAGGCTTGGCTAGGTTAGGCTTGGTTAGGTTAGGTTAGGTTAGGTTAGGCTTGGTTAGGTTAGGCTTGGTTAGGCTAGGTTAGGTTAGGTTAGGTTTTTCTTATTATATTTCACACCATCGATGACATACAAACATTCACCAGGATATTGAAGCCATTTCCTATTATTAATGAACGTAAACTAATATGAACCAGAAAAGATTCATAAATAAAGGTTATATTAACGATACTCCGGGGTTACCAGGAGGTGAACTACTTATAGATAACACTAATTAAAACCTTTTCGTCACGTCTTAATATAATGGTAAATAGTGAATCATCAGACTTCGAATATCTTATGAAAGACTTACGAACCAGGCGACCTGACTCCAGCGACTAACTTACTCCAACGAACACCTACCTCCAGCGACTAACTCACTCCAGCAACCACCTGCCTCCAGCGACTAACTCACTCCAGCAACCACCTGCTTCCAGCGACTAACTTACTCCAGCGAACACCTGACTCCAGCGACTAACTCACTCCAGCAACCACCTGCCTCTAGCGACTAATTCACTCTAGCGACCGTCTACATCCAGCGACTAACTTACTCTAGCGACCACCTACCTCCAGTGACCACCTACCTCCAGCGACTAACTTACTCCAACGAGCACCTACCTCCAGCGACTAACTCACTCCAGCAACCACCTGCCTCTAGCGACTAACTCACTTCAGCAACCACCTGCCTCTAGCGACTAACTCACTCCAGCAACCACCTGCCTCTAGCGACTAACTCACTCCAGCAACCACCTACCTCCAACGACTAACTCACTCCAGCAACCACCTGCTTCCAGCGATCACCTAAAGTCAAGGACAGAGGTCAACGGAAGGTGTGTGTCAGTCTTTTTGTCTCATTTAGGGTGTGTTAGGTAAGGCAAGACGCGGGAAAGATTGTTGTTATCGTGTTCGACTGGGCACGTAGGACGACTCAAGATATGAAGAAGGAAAACACTAATGTTCTCTACCTTAGCGGAGAAAACTTTCTGTGAGGGAGAGAGGGAGAGACGGAGGGAGGGAGGAGGGAGGGGGGGGGGCGGTGACCTGATAATGGTGAAGATAATAATAATAATAATAATAATAATAATAATAATAATAATGATAATAATAATAATATAACCAGTGCTTGCATATCAGTGCATGAAAGCAACAGGAGACTGCAGGAAGCCCGGAGACAGCGTTTGCTTGGCTGTTAAGGCAAGCAAGCAGGAGTTACGGCCGCTACTGACCTCGACGTGTCAAGCAGAAGGCGGCGGGTTAGGATGCAGGCACAAGAGCAAGCACTGGGGGAGTGACCTCAGCTGTCAGACACAAATACATTTTATAGCTGCGTTATGTGTGGCTGCTTGTATGAGGGAAGCACAGAAGGAAAGGAAGTGGGGAAGTGGTAACGCTAAGCAGGTGTTGAAGTGAGCAGCAAGCGGTTAGCAAGCAGAGACTCTGGTGAGACAGTAAGCAGGAATAAAACAAATATTGAATGCAAGCAGTGAGTGTGGGAGGGAGAGTAGGAGAGAGAGAGAGAGAGAGAGAGAGAGAGAGAGAGAGAGAGAGAGAGAGAGAGAGAGAGAGAGAGAGAGAGAGAGAGAGAGAGAGAGAGAGAGAGCAGGTTGACTGTTACAAGTAAGCAAAAATAAAGCCATCAAGCAAGGTCAAGCACAGAAGCAGACATCAACTATATCCAAGCACAATACCAATTACCAAACGACCAACTGCAAACAGATGAAGATTAACCAACCAATCACAAGCATACACAAGATTAGACAGACTGCCACAAGCAAGCACAAGACCAAATCATCAATCACAAGCAAACACAGAAGTAGAGAGACAAACAAACACACACACAAACAAAACAGTCAGCTTACAAGCACAAATGACAGTGACCCCTCAAGGAAACGTCATGCACAAGCAGAGAAACATGCAAGCAGTAGCTCTTGATCGCGTGACCTTGAAGATGAAAGGCAACCGAGTGCATGGTGCCTCAGGTAGACTTAGGTGACATTTACTGCAGGTACAACCACAATCTTGATTACTAACGCACCTGTAACACACCTGTAGCACACCTGTAACACGCTTGTAACACCGCCACGCTGATCTCTTGTCTTTCTCTGTCTCAACCACTACTGAAGGATGTCTTTGTCTGGGGTGTTATGTGGTGTTAAGTGGTGTTAAGTGATGTTATGGGGTGTTTTAAGTGACTCTATAATACGGTTACACCACTTAAGTGACGCTCTCTCTCTCTCTCTCTCTCTCAGCCCTGAAGGAAGTGGTATTACGTAATGTTTAAGTGGTAGTAAGTGGTGCTGCGGGAGGTTAAGTGGTGTTCTAAGTGTCTATTATGCTCACACTACACTAAGTGACGCTGAATGCAGGAAAAAAAAACCCGAGAGGAAATGATAAACGCTAAGAGTTATTTTTTTTATGTTACTTTCAAACTAATATAAAACAAGTTAATTATTATTATTATTATTATTATTATTATTATTATTATTATTATTTTATTAAACCTTTATTTTTATTATTATTAAATCTTTCCTACAGATGAAAAACAACAAAATTTAGCGCGAAATATTTTGTACCGACAGAATGTAAACAAACAAAAGACTATCGATGAATTTGTTTATTTTTGACTATTTATTTCCACTTTTTAATAACTAAACAATAACAATAACAAAAAATAAACGACATTCATTATTTTTTTTATGATTCTGGTGTATAATAATGTATACTGTATTTATGATTCGTGTAAATGAATGAGATGCATGATTTATTATGACTTCCGTAGGCTATTGTGTGTGTGTGTGTGTGTGTGTGTGTGTGTGTGTGTGTGTGTGTGTGTGTGTGTGTGATATATATTGCTATCAGGCTACAGTATGTGATTTGTATTACTATTGGGCTACAATGAATGTGTTTTGCATTAATATTAACCTATCGTGTGATTTCTACTCCTTCTAGAGTTATAGGTGATTTACATTATACAAATTACATACTGTACGTACATGACTCGCTCAATCACTGCCCCTTTAAAAAAAAAAAATACGTAAATAACCAAATAATTAGGTAATACAATATAAAACACCCCGATAAACTAAGAATAAAATATACAAAGATAAATTAACACGTAATACATATCTCCTTAGTGTATAACTATGTATAAAATGTATAATTCTAAATAGCATTGATAGATTATACCCACAAGTAACTAGGCTACTGTCGTGGTGGTGAATATACATTTTATACAACTAATGTGTGTGTGTGTGTATGTGTATATTACGACAGCAAGATTATGTTGTGGTGTATTACTATCCAGTAAGCCTCCTCCTCACACACCCCCTTATACTTTATCACTTCTAAGCGCCTTTTATTATAATTAGGGCGGATATAATTGTCAAGGGATATCGTCGTCTTAGACCCCGAATAGGAAGAGAGGATTTAACTCCTTCTGTTAACCTGTCCTCTATATCACCTAGCGTAAACTTACAGAAAATAACACTAATTTATGTATTCTGTTAAGTCAGCCGTGTTAGCTCTACAGCCTTATATATATTATTAAAAAAGAAAAAATACACGGTAATATATTTATTTTAGCTTCTACCCAACACTTTTAGCTTTCAAGATAATATGAATTTAAGAGTTTGTGAGGAGAAAGAGATACAGTGTGTTAGTGTGTTGTTCAGGTCAGCTGTTATTTGTTTATATTGATCAGCTGTTTTTGTTGACACTAGCACAGGTGTTTTGTTTATATTGATCAGCTGTTGTTGTTGACACTAGCACAGGTGTTTTGTTTATATTGATCAGCTGTTGTTGTTGACACTAGATCAGGTGTTTTGTTTATATTGATCAGCTGTTGTTGTTGACACTAGCACAGGTGTTTTGTTTATATTGATCAGCTGTTTTTGTTGACACTAGATCAGGTGTTTTGTTTATATTGATCAGCTGTTTTTGTTGACACTAGATCAGGTGTTTTGTTTATATTGATCAGCTGTTGTTGTTGACACTAGCACAGGTGTTTTGTTTATATTGATCAGCTGTTTTTGTTGACACTAGATCAGGTGTTTTTTGTTTACATTAATCAGCTGTTGTTATTGATGATGATAACACAAGACCACTGCTGTGTTTGTCATCTCTCGTTGTTGACTTAGTGTTTATTGATGTCTTTAGCTGTGGTTAATTGATGTTAGCTCTGTCTAGATGTGGTTAGGTTAGGTTGTGAGCTATGGTCTTGACTTTTGTTAGCGATATAAATCATTTAAAGTGATTGACTGATTCTTGGCCAAGTTATAGTCTGTTTATTTTTAGCCATGTTTGCTTTCTGATGTTACGTTAAACCAGGTGTTGATGTTTAGATTGGTAACTTGGATGTTTATATAGATTCAGGAGGTAGGTGAGTTAAGACATTGTTGATTCTCTCTCCTCTCCTCTTCCTCCCTTCTTTTATCCCCCTTCTTTATCCCATTCCCTCTCTTCCCCTTTCCCTCTCATCATCCACCCTCCTTCCCTCTTTCTTCCCTCCATCTTCTCTCTCTCTCTCCCCATTCCATTACGTTTATCTATTCTACATACCCGCCCTGACCACATGTCCCTTCCACATACTCCACCCACATACCTCACCCACATGCCACCTCCCACATAGGCCAACCCACATAATTCACCACCCACATGCCCCTCCCACATAGGGCACCCACATAACTCGCCCACATACCTCACCCTACTTCCTACCACACTACCTACCACACTCCCTACCACACTACCTACCACACTCCCTACCACACTCCCTACCACACTACA
This sequence comes from Homarus gammarus, assembly GCA_958450375.1. Taxonomy (NCBI): domain Eukaryota; kingdom Metazoa; phylum Arthropoda; class Malacostraca; order Decapoda; family Nephropidae; genus Homarus; species Homarus gammarus. Next base: position 1,247,339 of record CAUDMG010001393.1, read on the forward strand.
TACCACACTCCCTACCACACTCCCTACCACACTCTCTACCACACTACCTACTACACTCCCTACCACACTCCCTACCACACTATCAACTACACTCCCTACCACACTACCTACCACACTCCCTACCACACTCCCTACCACACTCCCTACCACACAACCTACCACACCGTGTTGATGAGGTCAATTTAGCCACACTTTTTTTCATCTCTTCCTGTGTTGTTTATTCCTCAAAAGTAAACAATAAACAATACAATATACGTAAACAATATGATCTAAGTAAACAATATGATCCATCACTCACAAACAATACAATGAATACAATAAACATACACGTGATACATGGATAGAATATAAAACAATTAAATACAATAATACACAAACAAGGTAGAAATTATACAATACACACAAACAATACAATGTAAACAAATACAGTATATACAAGTGATACAAACAACACGATACAAACACAATACATTAAACAAAAACACAAACAATACAAACAAACTAAACAAAAACACAAACACACTAAACAAACACAAACACACAAACACATACACACTAAACAAACACACAAACACACTATACAAATACACAAACTCACTAAACAAACACACAAACACACACACACACACAAACAAACACACACATACACTAAACAAACACACAAATACACAAAACAAACACAAAAGCACACAAACACACTAAACAAACACACACAAACAAACACACAAACACACTAAACAAACACACAAACACCACAACACAGAGGACAGGCCATGAGAGGTCCATTAGTATGCCTGAGTGGCCGAGAACAGTTAGTTGAAGGTGGTGATGGGCGTGAGATGGTGGGTGGTGGGCGTAAGTGGGCGGTGGGTGGTGGGCGTAAGTGGGTGGTGAGTGGGTGGTAGGTGTTAGTAGGTGGTGGGTGTTAGTGGGTGGTGGGTGTAAGTGGGTGGTGAGTGGGTGGTAGGTGGTGGTAGGTGTTAGTGGGTGGTGGGTGTTAGTGGGTGGTGGGTGTAAGTGGGTGGTGGGTGTAAGTGGGTAGTAGGTGCAAATGGATGGTGGGTGGTGGGTGTAAGTGGGTGGTGGGTGTAAGTAGTTAGGGGTCAGGAGGCATGGGGTGGCAGCTGACGGCATTCTAAGCTTCTATATATGGACGTCTATAACTATAAAATGCTCCACTAAATGCTTCAATAAATGCTCCATAAGGCTCCTTTAAATAGACAAAAAATATGCTCTCACAATATCTCAACAAAGGCTTCAATAAATGCTCCGATAAATGCTCATAAAAAACACTTTGAAAAATTATCAATATGAATGATTATTATTATTATTATTATTATTATTACAGGTGTGGTATACTGTACAGTCAGTCAAGCAGATAACCAACCAGTCTATCAATCAACCAACCAACCAGACAACCTACCAGTCAACCAACGGACCAGTCTACCAGTCAACCGGACAGTCACCCATCCAGGTAGTGTCGTGCTGGTGAACTTAAGGGCATCAAGATAGTGTTGAGGGTGGTGACACGAGACACTGGTGGCGGCTTGCATACGAATGGTGGTTTATTGACTCCCCCCTACCACGACACCTACCACCACTACCACCACTACTACCACACATACCACCACTACTACCATTACCACGACGACACCTACCACTACTATCACCACTACTAAGACACCTACCACCACTACCACCACTACCACGACACCTACCACCACCACTACTACCACTACCACGACGACACCTACCACCACTATCACCACTACTACGACACCTACCACCACTACTACCACTACCACGACGACACCTACCACTACTATCACCACTACTAAGACACCTACCACCACTACCACCACTACCACCACTACTACGACACCTACCACCACTACTACCACTACCACGACGACACCTACCACCACTATCACCACTACTACGACACCTACCACCACTACCACCACTATTACCACCACTACCACCACCACTACTACCACTACTACCAGTACCACTACTACTACCACCACTACCACCACCACCACTACCACCACCACTACTACCACTACTACTATCACCACTACCACAGTACCTATCATCACTACTACCACCACCACCACCACTACAACGACACATACCACTAGCACCACCACTACTACCACCACTACTACCACCACTACCACCACACCTACCACCACTACCACCACCACACCTACCACCACTACCACCACCACCACTACCACCACCACTACTACCACAACACCTACCACCACTACTATCACCGCCACCACTACTGTCACCGCCACCACCACCACTACTACCACGACATCTACCACCACTACCACAACACCTACCACCACTACTACCACCGCCACCACCACCACCACTACTACCACGACATCTACCACCACTACCACAACACCTACCACCACTACTACCACCGCCACCACCACCACCACCATCACCACTACCACGACACCTACCACCAATACAACTACTACTACCACCACCACTACAACGACACTTACCACTACCACCACCACTACTACCACGACACCTACCACCACTACCACTACTACTACCACCACCACCACAATACCTACCACCACTACCACTACTACTACCACCACCACTACAACGACACCTACCACTACCACCACCACTACTACCACGACACCTACCACCACTACCACGACTACCACCACCACTACTACCACGACGCCTACCACCACTACCACTACCACCACCACTACCACGACACCTACCACCACTACCACTACTACTACTACCACCACCACTACCACAACACCTACCACCACTACCACTACTACTAACACCACCACTACCATGACACCAACCACTACTACCACGACACCAACCACCACTACCACAACACCAACCACCACTACTACCACCAACACCACCACCACTATTATCAATACATCTACCACCACTACTACCACCGCCACCACCACTACCACCACCATTACCACTCCTACCACCACTTCCACCACCACTACAAGCTAAATTTTCCGATTAGCTGAATATATACAAGTTTATTTAACCCATTCCTGCTACTACGCCCAGATGACAAGCAACATGGAGTCAACATTGCTCTGAGACTCTACTATACGTGATGTCACTGTCTTGTGTGTGTGTGTGTGTGTGTGTGTGTGTGTGTGTGTGTGTGTGTGTGTGTCTCCCTTTTTCTTATGTTATTCCCTTATTCCCCTTTTCATTCTTTCGCTCATTTTCTTTCAATTTATTTCTCGGTCTATATCTCTTGTTGCGTTTTCTTGCTCTCTCTCTCTCTCTCTCTCTCTCTCTCTCTCTCTCTCTCTCTCTCTCTCTCTCTCTCTATCACCCACGTGTAGGTCTGCGCCATATAACATAGATATAAAGGTGTTTTGGTTCTCTCAGGACGCCACTATCTCTACACGCACCATTATGACTTGTCGCCATTACCTTCTGTAGTGTCTACGCCTCTATCTGGCCTTTTTTGGCTCGTAATAGCATCATCTGGCGGGATATCTGGCGCGTATTGACGTTATTTAGAGGATTATTGGTGCGTTATGGTATAAGTATTGGCGTTATGGGGAAGGAATTTGGCTATATATAAACACAAACTTAAATAATGGTTGCACCTCGTGTAGCGAGGATGGCCGGCCCGAGGGCCACCTTGGTGTGAATTTGTTTAAGGTGTAGAAGCTGTCGCCAACACAACAACCACACCCTGAGTTAACGAGCTGCATGACCCAGTGTCAAGGAATAGTCCGAGAAGACCGGACAACTCACCAACTGCATTGGCTAACCATTACCCCGGAACATGATCCGCAAATCGATTAACATCCAGGATCCCAATTACTGCTGGGTAGACAAATGGCGTAAAGAAACTTGCCCAGAGTTTCACCCTGCCCGGGGATCGAACCCGGGTCCACTCACTTTGCGAGGCGAGCATGCGACCATTACACCACAGGTCGCCATATACACACACATATACAGGGTATCCCATAAATTTCCATACATAGGAAAAATAAATTTTATATGAAAATCCATTTTTATTTATATAATATGCTCTACATGACTACCATTCTGTTGAAAACACTCTTCAATGCGTGTCCTCCACTGCTGAAGAACACGTTCAAGCACAGCTGGAGTTATGCTTGTAATGGCGTTGGTGATACGTTGTATGGAAACTTATGGGACACCCTGTATATACACACACACACACACACACACACACACACACACAGACACACATAATTATAGTAAAACAAATCTCGTACTACCAGCACGACCCTCCCTCACCACCCCCTTCCCTCCCTCACCACCCCTTCCCTCCCTCACCACCCCCTTCCCTCCCTCACCACCCCCTTCCCTCCCTCACCACCCCCTTCCCTCCCTCACCACCCCCTTCCCTTCCCACCCCCCCCGACCCTTCCTGACCCTCGCCAGGTGTTTCCAAATAATAATGTGTTAGTGCAGGAAAATACTATCGGGAAATCCTTCCCCCTTCTCCCTCTCCCCCTTCTCACCCTCCCTCCCCCTCCTCCTCACCCTCCCTCCCCCTTCCACTCACTCGATACATAAACGTAGCAACGGAAACTTGAGTAGATAATATTAACATAATTAACAAAGAGCCAATAGAGAAATAATAAAATTACCACCACCACCACCACCACTACCACCACCACCACCACCACCACCACCACCACCACTACCACCACCACCACCACCACTACCACTACCACCACCACCACCACTAACACCACCACCACCACCACCACCACTAACACCACCACCACCACCACCACTACCACCACCGCCACCACCACCACCACCACCATCACCACCACCACCACCACCACTAACACCACCACCACCACCACCACCACCACCACCAACAACAACAATAATAATAACAATGACAATAATGATATACCAAATGTTTTTGTTCCCCTCGAAGAATCATTTCAATTCTTATCATCCACGAATACTCCTCAATTGTCTATTATTATTATGCAAATGAGGGGGAGATATGTAACCCACTTGTATGGTAAACTAGACAATATTTCAGCCTCGCCATTCATTGTATTGATGATGAATGGACGCTGATAAGTTAGTCTGTGTGAAAGAATATTACAATATAATTTAATAACAATTGTAGTGGTGATATTGGAGGTAATATATCTTTATTTTCAAGACGGGTGTTGATAATAATAATAATGATGATGATAACAATAATAATAACAACAACAATAATAATAATAATAATAATAATAATAATAATAATAATAATAATAATAACAATAATAATAATAATAATAATAATAATAATAATAATAATAACAATAATATTATTTCACAGCCAAAACTAATTCCCAAGAACTATATTCAAATCTTATCCATAAAATAATTCTCTTTTAAGAAAATAACAAAAATATAGCCTGAAAAAATTCCAAACCAGAATTACGTAAGATCGAACACACACAAACACACACACACACATTTATAAAACTATTACGTGTATGTGTATATATATATGTGTGTGTGTGTTTATCTTGTGTTATCCCGTATGTTATTGTGAGTTTTATAAATTACTGACTTTATCTGATATATAAACAAGTGTTAGAATTGACGTGGAACTGAGAATATGATACGAGGTGCAATTGCAGATTTCTTTTTCTTCCTTATCTTCTTTAAGCCTTGTGTGTTCTTCTATTGTTTGCTTATGTAACTGTTTTGTCACTCTATTTGAATTAGCTGTTTATTTAGTTTTCTATTTTCCTTCTAATTTACTTATTTATCTGTATATTTATCTAGTGTATTGTATTTTCGTTTCGTTTTTCTATTATGTAAAAAAAATCTATTGTTGTTGAGAAGTTATTTATTTTTAATTTTTTTTTTATCTGTTACTGTATTAGTTTTTTTTTGGGGGGGGGGGGATTTATTTAAATTCTTGTAACCAAATTTTGTTTTATTTATGTTTTAATTGATTTGTTTCTTAATTAATGTTTCTCTTATGTAAAATTTAGTGCTAATCTATATATCTATTTTTTATTCCTCTATGTTGGATAAAGTTTAAAGAGATTAATTATTTTATTTATTATTTTTCATTCATTATATTATTCAACTATTAATTTTAGTCATTTGTTTACGATAATTAACATCAGATTATTTCTTTTCATAAATTTCCCGATTTTCTATAAAAAAATGAACGATTCTGTGATCATTAATCTAGCGATAACACACTGATCAACAGCAGGTAATCCAAATAACTTAGATAATGATTTAATGAAAGTTAATTAATATTTCAGAGTTATAAATTCCGTAATTTTTCAGTGCTTGGTGAATAGATGTAAATACTAATTACCTCATGTGTTTTATGACCTTAATTATTGAAGCGCATTAATAATATGAACCTTAAAATTATGGAAAACCAACGTATATATATATTTCAGGTAAATTAATTTATAACACAAAAAAAACCATCATTAATATGTGTTTATAATGTTTAAAATGAAACGGCAGATCAATATTTCACTTTGTATTTAAAAACTATCACACGATATAGCGGTAAAACCCGGCATGGCAAATCATATGATAATACTATTTTTTCTAAGTCACTTTCGTATGAATTGTGTTCGTGGAGATATTTTTCCCCCCTTTCCTATCATTCGTTTTGGGATTTCCTCTACTAAGTAAATACGGCCGCCCCAGTCCTTGTGTTGACGTCATTGTGAAGATCTATTTTATATACACAGATCCTTAAGTCAATTCCTATACACTACAACGGTCAGTTACTCCATGTATAGGTGATTTATCTTCACTAACTTCTGATTGATTATGTAATGTCAAGGAGAATATTTCCCACTCACCCTTAACCCACTCTCCTGGTCCTGATTGGCTCCGGTAATATAAACAAAGATGATGATTGGTTTTAATGATTCCCACTCAACTGCTAGCCCACTCCGCGAACTCTGATTGGCTTCTGCAATATCAGCAGAGACGATGATTGGTGGGTGGGTGGGTGGGTAAAGCTATAACTCACAGGTGACGCATTTAATCTTATAAAAAAAACACATTTGTGGTCAGTGTTCAACTTGACAGGCGTTCAATCCTCCGTACTCACACACACACACACACACACACACCACACAACACACACACACACACACACACACACACACACACACACACACACACACCACACACACACACCACACAACACACACACCACACAACACACACACACACACAACACACACACCACACACACAACACACACACACACACACACACACACCACACAACACACACACACACAACACACACACACACACAACACACACACACACACACACCCACACAACACACACACACACACACACACACACACACACACACACAACACACACACACACACCACACAACACACACACACACACACAACACACACACACACACACACCACACACACACACACACACACACACACACACACACACACACACCACACACACACACACACACACACACTTGAGTATATATACCATTAATCGTCTTATTGCGTTCTGTTGTGAATTATAAGCTGACGAATATCTGGAACCTATAACAAAAATCGAGAGAGAGAGAGAGAGAGAGAGAGAGAGAGAGAGAGAGAGAGAGAGAGAGAGAGAGAGAGAGAGCGCTATAATTCTCACTGTATACCATACACCTTAGCGTAAAGATATTCTGATAGATATGCAAATTAGCCCCGCCCCGAGGTGGATCAATGTGATCTGACCTGGAAGTGAACTGTGGCGATCGTGCGTCAGACGTAACAACGACTCTCTCTCTATGGGCACGGATTCTCAAGGGGGGGGGGGGGTCGTACGGTAAAATTCACAGTCCCCTCCTCCCCCCTCCCCCTTTCTTCCCCCTCCCCCTCCCCCTTAATATTGTGTGACATGTAGCTGAGAATGAGTGAGATGATTGATATGAATGTGTATATTATGAGGTGACACACACTCTCTCTCTCTCTCTCTCTCTCTCTCTCTCTCTCTCTCTCTCTCTCTCTCTCTCTCTCTCTTTCTCTCTCTCTCACAGCGGCTCGTCAAGAACACAATTGATTCAGAATAAAACTTGACTGGAGTCGGTAAATATATGCAAATTAGATGAACTTCCGGTTAAAATGTCTAAATTAACTTACGGGTAATAGTTTCCTCCTCTCCTCACTTCTCTCCTCCCCTCACCTCACCTCACCTCCCCTCACCTCACCTCACTTCTCTCCTCCCCTCACCTCCCCTCACCTCACCTCACCTCAGCAGGGTATGAAGACAGAGCTGAACACTTCTATCACAATAACCTATCAACAACATCCGGTATTTATTGTTTCATTCGTTATTTGATATTGTAGTGTGTTCGAACCCTGCGTATGATGTGTCGGATTCGTGTATGGTGTGTGTTCGAACCCTGCGTATGATGTGTCGGATTCGTGTATGGGGTGTGTTCGAACCCTGCGTATGATGTGTCGGATTCGTGTGTGGGGTGTGTTCGAACCCTGCGTATGATGTGTCGGATTCGTGTATGGTGTGTGTTCGAACCCTGCGTATGATGTGTCGGATTCGTGTATGGGGTGTGTTCGAACCCTGCGTATGATGTGTCGGATTCGTGTATGGGGTGTGTTCGAACCCTGCGTATGATGTGTCGGATTCGTGTATGAGGTGTGTTCGAAGCCTGGATATAATGTGTGTTATTTATTTATTTATTCATTTATTTACGGGGAATAATCCACCCAAGCACAGATCACCAACCCACATCGGGACCTGGGGGGGGGGGGGAGAGGAGTGGAGGGGTAGAAGGGGGGAGGGGTAGAAGGGGGGGGGAGGGGTAATACACAAATGAAGAAAAAATAAAAACATACAGATTAAGAGTGAGAAACGATATGTATGTTGTATTGTCAAAGAAAAACAATTGATAACACCCCCTCCAAAAAAAAAAATATATATATCATGTTAAGTCAAATATAAGATTATACACTAAACTCGTTATACATTACAATTGTTATACACTACACCTGTACATTCCTATTTTATGGTTCATTATTCACTTTACCTGTGAACATAGACTTGACAACATACGTAGAGTCAACCATATATGCCAGTCATATTGTTATTACAGGTATAATGATTTATTTCTGACATTACGATACATAGATTCGAATACTATTCATGTCATTAGGTTAGGATTTTTAACTCCTATGTTGGTTGACTTTTGCATCGATTCTCCTCTGTTATTTCGAGATATGGATTCGAAAAAATGTTAGGATTCAAAGCTGTTGTTTTCTTTTCAGCTAGCTTGTGTCTGGGCTTCGATTCTGATAGTTTGAGATACTGGTTCGAATAATCTCCTCAAGGTGGGATTATGAAGCCTTAGGAACATTCGAATCCTTGGTTTATTAGATCCTGGGGTCCACATCTGAGGCCTCGAGACACTCACTCAAATAGTACGGAAGTGAGATTCGAATCACGAGCGTCAGGAAGCAATACCAGACTGGTTCGAATATTACTGAGAGAGAGAGAGAGAGAGAGAGAGAGAGAGAGAGAGAGAGAGAGAGAGAGAGAGAGAGAGAGAGAGAGAGAGCTAACTGCTGGACAAAGCAAGGTACAAAAACTAGACTCGTTTAAGACAGTCTGAGTATCAACACCTGCAGTCACCTGGCATCCGTACCTGGTAATGAGGTGTTAATTAGGCCAGCTCTCTCTCTCTCTCTCTCTCTCTCTCTCTCTCTCTTCTGCTTTACTCTTTATAAAAATGTGTCTCATAAATATATTTCTCTCTCTTTAAATCTGCGTGTCTGTCTCTATTGCGTTTCTCTCTTTCTCATTATATATTTCTCAGTCTCTTAAATGTTTATCTCTCTGTGTAGCAGGACGAGGGGGGGGGGGGGGGGGTATGGCAGCGAGATGTAGCAATGACTTAACTCTTACTATCGTCCACAGTTAATAAAAAAAATCTTTGCTTGAAAAATTTGACACACAGACAATATTTTTACGATTCTCACCTACCGGTACGTGAGTTGTATAAACCAACATCTGGTTAGTAAATTTACCCGTCAAAAATACAGAGTTTCGTCAGATATTAATAAGTGTTCATAAGACATAGTGTTAAGTGTGTGGGGGTTACTAATTATCGTATGAGTTATAGTCTTTACCTAAGAGGGACCTGAAGGTGAGCTAACACACACCGTTAAACCTTTTGTTCCTAAATTCATGTAAGATCATTTTATAATATACCAAAAACTAGATCCAGGGTCGTAATATATCCTGGCCGTTACTGCACCTCGAACTAAGACCTAGTGAACGGTGCTTAATAACCCTGGTGGTAGTTGAAGCACCTTAAAACTAAGACCTAGTGAACGGTGCTTAAATAACCCTGGTGGTAGTTGAAGCACCTTAAAACTAAGACCTAGTGAACGGTGCTTAAATAACCCTGGTGGTAGTTGAAGCACCTCAAACTAAGACCTAGTGAACGGTGCTTAAATAACCCTGGTGGTATAAACCAAAATAATGCCAAATACTCAATAACACAAGACAGGCACACAGACACAGACACACACACACACAGACAAACGACCCCATCAACCACGACACACACACACACACACAGACAAACGACCCCATCAACCACGACACACACACACACACACTGACAACAAACACTGCTACCGTAAAATGAATTAACTCACTACTGAAACATATGCATACAGCCATTAACATCATTCAGGTCTATAAACATGCTAATTTTTATTGCTTCCGAAAGAAATAAAAACAATAATAAGAATGCAATGTAATTCTTCGTGTTCTTACAGCCATTAAAATAAACACGACTTTACTAACATTAAAACCCATGATACAGTTCTTGGTCTCTATAATTTCACTTTATATTTTCTATAATTAAAAAAGTTTATAATTATACTAACAATAAGACTCACACCTAAACTCATTAAATTTGTAAACATGTAATAATAATACTGTATAAACATCTGTTCCTCCTTAAATAATAATAATAATAATAATACAACAACAACAACAACAACAACAACAACAATAATAACAATAATAATAATAACAATAATAATAATAATCACTTAAAGTCATGAGATCTTATAAGTACATTGGGTTATATATATTATACTCCCGTACGCTCTAACCACTGATATAATAACAATAACAAACATTTTTATATCCTTAACATCAATAAATACTATTATCACTTAGGCGTTAATCCCTCTTCTCTGTTTAAATGATTTTTTTTACCATCTCGGTGGGGGGGGGGGGGGCTGTTAACAGTACCCTAATCACCTGCCACTGTTGCTCATTTGCATAAGAACAGTTAACTACCATAAAATGATCAAGACATTCTCCCCCCCCCCTTTTGTTCTCATAATTACTTCAATAACTCTCATTATTTCGTCAGCGTCCCGTCAAAACATTCATAAATGATCGAATGTACTGAAATGTTTCGCTCACCACCAATTATAATCCCCGTGTTTGGTTTTTTCTTCATATATTCTTGTTAAATCCTCGTTCAAAATTCCCATAATAATTGAAACAACGTCATATGTATCCAAACAATAGATAGATAAATTAAAGAGCTGGGTGTTTTTTATTCTAATGATCTACTATGGGTGATTAATAGGAGGAATAGCTATTTATCACGCTGAGAGGAAGGTCTACAGTAGTATGCCCTAAATTCTAATGGAGAGAAAATGGGAATCTTGACGAACCGCTGGTGATGGCTAGGTGCAACGTCAACATAGAGACGAGTGCGTTAGTGCGTTACTGATACCTGAGAGACAGATGGGAAAGTAGTAGTAGTAGTAGTAGTAGTAGTAGTAGTAGTAGTAGTAGTAGCGTCTCCTCCCTTCACACCTGGCCAACGAGAGACAGACAGACAGACTGAGACAGATAGACAGAAAGATAGTTATTAACCACTCATCTTTCAAAACAAAACAAACAAACAAACAAACGTATCAAGATCGGTTCCAGTTTTTTAGTGTGAGTGATTAATTAGTGAACTGTCTACACCTGGCGGGTATTATTAGCCCATGGGCCGATCAGCACCGGTGTTACATAAGACCCTCTCAAGACGGGCGAGTGTCTGGACGCCTTACATACCGTTACGGAGGCAAGATAAAGTGAATAAAATTACCACGAGAATGAACCGTAACTCCTACAACTTTTCCTTTCATTCTAACCTAACGTAACGACACCGAGGTAAACATTTCACAAGGTTCGCGGTTTCATTCGTGGTTTTATCTGCAACTTTGATCATTTAGAATCACCTCTCACTCCCTCCCTCCCTCCTACGCCACCTTCTCCCCTTCAAGTATTTAGGTGAAGATATGTGAGCAATCTTCGCGTCAACAAGCATATAAAACTGAGATAATTGTGGCTGAAATGGCGGAGGTGGACAAGGTGTGCAGGTGTGAGTCAAGTATACCCCGCGCCACCTCCTCACCCTCGTCTCTGCCATGTAAACACAGTGGGAGATTCGCCGTCAGCGTTCCAACACTCACCTCATTGTGGGAACCTTCACTAATAGCCTCAATAAAACACCACGTCTGCACCGTACACATTCATCACGCCCTTAAAAACCGCTGGCGTTAATGCATCGTGTTATGGGGTCTCTCCAGGAGGGTGAGAAAGAAGTCTGTACGAATTGTCAACACTCGTAATTCCACCCGGACGTGTTGTGTCAGCTGTGTCGCCTACCTGCCACACCACCAGCCATCACCCGAAGAATATAATTCCCGGGTGATTGTAAAATATGATTCATTTTTTATAATATTTTTCGTCTTTTGGTTGAGTTTGTGGTTGAAAAGGACGGTTGATTGGGGTAGCTAGGGTGGCAAGTCCAGGCTCCAGGTCCCGGTCAGTACTGCCCTACACCTACAGCATCAGATAAGGGAGAGTGACGTTAATTTCACCACGGTTTGTGGCTGTGCGCACGACACCTGCATGGCGGGTGACGTCACGTTCGGGGTTAATATATATGGTGGCGGTGTCCACTTTGTCCACACCTCCACCTGTACCACTTACTTAACCCGAGGTGCACAGTATAGTGGTGGCGGCGTATTTATCACCTTAAACTGATCACAACAATCTCAACCTAACCTAACCTAAATTAAAATGAGACTCCACCTTAACTAGACACATTCTCTTAACACTGAGACTCTACCTTAACTAGATACCTTCACTTAACATTGAGACTCTACCTTAACTAGATACCTTCACTTAACACTGAAACTCTTAACTAGACACTAGGTAGAGAATCTTAGTGGAGAGCCTGGTGTTGCTGATGCATGATAGGAGTGAAAATCTGAAAAACCCATCAAGGTATTGTGTATAGGAACCCCCCCCCCCCGCCCATGGTGCCTACACTGTATACTGTTGATGACTCCTCTCTCTCTCTCTCTCTCTCTCTCTCTCTCTCTCTCTCTCTCTCTCTCTCACTATCTCTCTCTCTCTCTCTCTCTTTTCGCATCAACAGAGATAAGGAGCCGACATGACACCAGCTGCCATCACAATAATAAATCGTAAAAAAAAATATCAGCTCAAATTTCTGTTGGGATTTATATCACTGAGAGAGAGAGAGAGAGAGAGAGAGAGAGAGAGAGAGAGAGAGAGAGAGAGAGAGAGAGAGCTGCGACCTGCTGGAGAGGGCGACACAATATTTATAGTTTGGGTTCCTAATGAGAGTGTCACCTGGCCATGAAAGGTGCCGCTCTTACCTGAACCGGGGGGGAGGGGGGGGGGGTAAGGGAGGGAAAGGGGGGGGGAAGGGTGAAGGTGGTGAGGGAGGAAAGGAGTGAGAAAGGGAAGGGGGAATGAAGGAGGGATGGGAAGGTGAGGCAGAGAGGGTGGGAGAGGTGAGGGTGAAGGTAGTGAGGGGGAGAGGAGTGAGGGAGGGTCAAAGGGTGAGGGAGGGAATGGAAGAGAGGATAAGAAGAAGAAGAAGAAGAAGAAGAAGAAGAAGAAGAAGGTACTGGTAATAAGGAAGGTGAAAAATAACACCTTGAGGTATGCTGGCTGTTCGGGTCGTCCCCCCCTCTCCCCCTCCATTCCTCCCACTCCCCCTCCCGACCCCCCGCGATACATTCAAGCATGAGAGAGAGAGAGAGAGAGAGAGAGAGAGAGAGAGAGAGACAGGATGCGCACCTTAGTCGACAAGCACCACTCACCACCTGACACCGACCACACGGGTAACTCACAGGACACAAGGAACCACCCCCCCCACCCCCCCACACACACGAGAGGACCACCCAACCCACACACACATACATATACATACAGTATATATATACATACATACATACACTACACATATTCATATCCGTACATTTAACACATATACTGTACGCACATATGTACAGAACACACACACACACACACACACACACACACACACACACACACACACACACACACACACACTCAATCACAACTGTGTGTCAGAGTTTACCTTATGTGATGTTTATTAATTATAATGACACCTGTCTCATTTCCGCCATGACTTCTCCCCTCATCCCTCACCCCTCCCTCCTCACTTACCACCCTCCCCCCTCACCCCTCCCTCCTCAACCATCACCCCTACCACCCTACCCCCTCACCCCTCCCTCCTCACCTATCAACCCCCCCCTCACCCCTCCCTCCTCACCTACCCCCCCCCCCCCCCCGATGGTAACACTAGAGCGGGTTAGATAATTTCGACATAAACGATAAAACGACTCCGGAGTACACCACCTCAACGACAGGTTAAAATGTCATGGAATATTTCAACGACGAATTAACACGACAAAGCGGCGACATCTCACTATCATCTTACCACGACAGGTTAAATATGATAGGTTGTTATTATTATGATGAATTAACACGACGAAACGATATGTATAAAATCTCACCTCCACGACAACGATGGGTAAGTTTAATATGGGAAAAAGAAAACTTAAAGTCTCTAATATGACTTCAACGACACACACACACACACACACACACACACACACACACACACGCAGCTGCTAAGTCAAGGATGGCGACAGGAATGACAAGTTTTTTCCCAAGGCGATAAATGTCGTTTTATCTGAGTTAAGTAAACGAGATGTGGAATACATTAACTTACCTCAGGATACACTAACGATAGCCCTTTTTTTACAATAGCCTCTCTCTTACAATAGCCGTCCTTACAATAGCTCTCCCTTACAATAGCCGTCCTTACAATAGTCATCCTTACAATAGCCTCCCTCTTACAATAGCCTCCCTCTTACAATAGCCGTCCTTACAATAGTCATCCTTACAATAGCCTCCCTCTTACAATAGCCGTCCTTACAATAGCCCTCCCTTACAATAGCCGTCCTTACAATAGCCTCCCTCTTACAATAGCCGTCCTTACAATAGCCCTCCCTTACAATAGCCGTCCTTACAATAGCCCTCCCTTACAATAGCCGTCCCTAAAATAGCCTCCTTTTACATTAGCCTCCCCTTACAACAGCTCCCCCTTACATTAGCTCCTCTTACAGAAAAACCCTTACAATAGCCCCTCCTTACAATAGCCCCTCCTTACAATACTCTCCCTCCCAATAGCCCACCTTATAATACCCTCTTACAATAGCCTATACCAACAATAGCCTCTCCTGTATCTCATGTTTTTACGTTTACGATAAGAGACTACCTGAATATTAGGCACCCCAGCTTATTTCAATCTATTAATGACCTTCGCTAAACAAACTACACTTAACCTAACCTAACCTAACCCAACCTAACCTAACTAAACCTAACCTAACGTAACCCATCCTAACTTAACCTAACCCATCCTAACCCATCCTAACCTAACGAAATTCCACCCAGGTAGCATCGGGGTAATTAGTCACCCGATAGAAATAAACTGAGGTGTATAATTTCACCTGTTCCATAATTAGTCGTATTTTATAGTTTAAATATATACGGGTTTATATATATATATGACATAAATAATTATATATACACATAATACAGTGTGTGTGTGTGTGTGTGTGTGTGTGTGTGTGTGTGTGTGTGTGTGTCGTGTCAGCTGTTAAATTCTTCACTTGTGTGTTAGAATGCCGTAGAATAGAGAGATAAACTGAGAGATAATCCCTTAAATGGATAGAGATAGAGATAATTTCCTAAACAGTGAGAGATAGTGAAGGACGAGGGGGCGTGATGATAAAAAGTGCATAAAGAAAACAATATAAAAACAATAACTATATTTACTTTTAATTAAATAGACAAATATGTATATAAAAGTGGATTAAAATTATAGATTAATATATAATTTAGATGAATAAACTGTAACATCACATATAATACGTTAATATAACCTAAAAGTTAAAATATACGACATTAACGTCGCAAGTTAAAGTTTCCCGCCAAATTTGCCTGAATGTAAACAAAGTATCGCACGCCGCTGGCTGGAATAATGTTTATTTACGCTACGGCCATTCATTCCGCTCTCGTACCCCAAAAACACCAAGTTAACGAACATCCTCTCATTAAAACATTGATTTTTTTCTCCGTAATACAAGGCAGGAAAGCCAGAATTTCTTGTTCATTAATGCTTCTATTTTAATTTTCATTGTTTTTAATGGCGTGGTCGATAATGAGACGTATTTAGGAGATAATACAATATTTCGTTGACAAGTGAACGATATATTGAAGGTGTTGTTTTACTGGTGTGTGTGTGTGTGTGCGTGTGTGTGTGTGTGTGTGTGTGTGTGTGTGTGTGTGTGTGTGTGTGTGTGTGTGTGTTGTCATCTGGTTAGTACAGCAAGAGGTAAACAGGGGAAGAGGGGGGGGGAGGAAGAGAGGGGAGGAGAGAGGAGGGAAGGGGAGAGGGAGGGTGGTGGGCGTGTGGTGTGGGTGTGGGCGTGTGGGTCAGAGAGGCGTGAACGACCCGGCTGTCTTCCCCCGCTGAGAATTAGCACCTGATGACCTAATTATCCTCTTATTAGTCCACCGTTATAAGCGTAATTGTTGTTATTACTACTGTCATTATCATACTTTAAACCTCGCTCATGAGATATATAACATTAACAACAACAAAACTAATAAAACAATAATAATAGCCACATTATTTTCCCAGTATCAATAGACTAACCAAAGTTACCAAGGATCAATGTAGATGAGGTGAGTGTTGGCTAGTCAAAACATGAACTAGCCACAGCAGACAGAGCCGACCAACGGTACCTAGAGTCACTGAACACTGTACGAAGGTTCTCAGAGCTGGCGGGATCAGGTCAAGGATTTCACTCCCAGCAAAAAAAAAAAAAAACTGACTTAAAACACAAAGAGGGAGGTGGGAGGGGGGGGAGGGTGTTGGGTGGGGGGGGTGGGGGGGTGGGGGGTCTCGCAGCTTCATAAACTGGTCTCAGAATATTCCTTAGCTCCTAGAGTAGTAATGATACACACACTACACTTCGTTACTGGACATAATGGACTACATTATACCTGGGTAATTGTCTAAATCACTTTGGTGCTGAATTGATATAAATTTAATTAAAGGAATTGGTTAGATTATAAATGGCGTATCAGCTGTTATAGAGATCATCCTCTTATTGTTGTTGTATGTTAGTTACCTGGGATTATACTTACACACACACACACACACACACACACACACACACAACACTCCCGTACACACAACACCCCCTTCCCACACAACACAAACCCTTCCCACACAACACACTCCCCCTTCCCACACAACACACCCCCTTCCCACACAACACACCCCCTTCCCACACAACACACCCCCTTCCCACACAACACACACCCTTCCCACACTCCCCTTCACACAACACAAGCATAACACAAAACACTTAAGTGAACATTAAGCAATAAAATGAGCTCCTGGATGCTAACTCTCCAGGTATGTCGGGGAAGTGTTTAAAATGTGCGGTATCTACTAATTGGCCGCCCCGCCATGGGTGGACGACGAGCGGAAGAAGACGGGTGGGGTGGGTGGGTGGGTGGGTGGAGTGGAAGAGAGGAAAGGAGAGACGGAAGGAGTTAGGGTAGGAGGAGGAGGAGGAGGAGGGTAATTTGGTGGGAGTGAGGGAGAGAAAGAGAGAGGGAGAGAGGGAGGAAGACAAGGAAGGGTGGATGGAAGGAAAGGAGTAAAAGAATGAAGTAGATAGAAAGACATTGAAGGGGAAAGAATTAAGGTGGGAGAGAAAGAGGGAAAGAAGGAAGGAGGATTAGACTGAAGGAAGGAGGAAGGGAAGGAAGGAAGGAAGGAACCAACATCTTACAAAATACTTCTCGTCTTCAGGTCTTCTTGAGGTCACGGCGATACTCTGTTACGGTCGACCAACGGATGGTAGAACAGCCAGCCAGCCAGCCAGCCAGCCAGCCAGCCAGCCACCCAGCCAGCCAGCCAGCCAGCCAGCCATAGTCTAAGTACATTATTTATACAAGATCTTCCATTCACACTTCCATCCATTTCTTCTCTCCATCCCTCACCCTACCTTCTCCCTCCCTCCCTCACCCTACCTTCCCCTACCCCACCCTACCTTCTCTCTCCCTCCCTCCCTCACCCTACCTTCTCTCTCCCTCCCTCACCCTACCTTCTCTCTCTCTCCCTCCCTCACCCTACCTTCCCCTCCTCCCTCCCTTCCCCCCCCCTACCTTCCCCTCCCCATCCCCCCTTACCTTCCCCTCCCCCCTACCTTCCCCTCCCCCTCCCCCTACCTCCCCCCCCTACCTCCCCCTCCCCCCTCCCCTCCTACGATCTACAATTTTTCTGACCTAAACTGAACCACATAATCCAGGTCACAGAACGAGATCATATCAGCATAACCTCACTTGACCCGTTAACTCTAATTGCTCGTTGACCTTCTTTGGATAGATGCATAGTTCATGTATGTACGTTGTTATATCTCTGTTAACGAGGAATGTTTACAGTATGAACCTTTGATAATTGGTCTGTGTATCGTGAGTCATCAAGCCAATTAAAGAGGTCAGGTTAGGTCAGGTTAGGTCAGGTTAGGTCAGGTTAGGTTAGGTCAGGTTAGGTCAGGTTAGGTTAGGTTAGGTTAGGTTAGGTTTAGATTTGGTTAGGTTAGGTTAGGTCAGGTTAGGTTAGGTTTAGATTTGGTTAGGTTAGGTTAGGTTAGGTTAGGTTTGGTTAGGTTAGGTTAGGCTAGGTATCTTCAGTGAGTCATGATAGATACATTCTCATATGAAGAGTTAAATGAACAATTAATTTACGATGACACTTTGAGATGTTTGTCTGTATGTAGTAGTTAAGTAAAATTAATTAGATACCCCTTGAGTACGATGACTTAACCCCTTGAGTACGATGATTTAACCTCTTGAGTACGATGATTTAACCCCTTGAGAACGATGACATGATCCCTTTAAGTCATCAAGTTATTACGCTCAAGGGGTTAAGTCATCGTACTCAAGGGGTTAAATCATAGTACTCAAGAGGTTAAATCATCGTACTCAAGGGGTTAAGTCATCGTATTCAGGGGGTTAAATCATAGTACTCAAGAGGTTAAATCATCGTACTCAAGGGGTTAAAGGAAACAGTTACAATTTTCGACTATCTTAGGAAAGTCATGCGCGAGGAGTTAGAGCTAATGAGAGAGAGAGAGAGAGAGAGAGAGAGAGAGAGAGAGAGAGAGAGAGAGAGAGAGAGAGAGAGAGAGAGAGAGAGAGAGAGAGAGAGAGAGAGGTGTATATGTCCTGTCAGATCACTTTAAGATTAACCACCCCTAATGCCTACCTACCTTAACCTACCCTACCCTAACCTACCCATCTCTCCCCATACCTCCCTCACTCTCACGCCCTCCCTACCCTTCAATCTCCTGTTTACCTCCCCATATCCTCCCCCCTACATCCTCCCAATGCCCCAATCCCCTCCCTACCCACCTCCCTACTCCCCTACCCTACCCTACCCCACCCACATTTTTCTCTGGCATTAATTTGTCCAGGCGGCGCTAACACCTGCGTCGTATGCAAATGAGACAATATCAAGAGGGCAATCCTGTTGTGTTGGACGATGGCCTGTGTCTCTCCCACCTCTGAGGAGGAGACCAAGAGATGCTTCCCTACCTTCCCTCATCCCCTCTCTTTTATTGTATGGCTCTATTTCCCTTCTTTATTGTATGGCTCTATCTACCTTCTTTATTATGGCTCTTATCTTCCCTCTTTACTCACGTGTGATATTAATTGGTGAGTGTTACCTGTTAATTAGTTTATAAAAGACTTATTAGTTACTTCACTCGTCTTGATAAAGGTTATATAATGGCGAGTCCTGACATAAACAAGATTATTTATATTTCCTCCACAACCCACAACCCACAACCCACTACCCACTACCCACCACCCACCACCCACTACCCACAACCCACAACCCACAACCCACCACCCACAACCCACCACCCACAACCCACCACCCACAACCCACAACCCACAACCCACTACCCACAACCCACTACCCACAACCCACCACCCACAACCCACCACCCACAACCCACAACCCACTACCCACAACCCACTACCCACAACCCACTACCCACAACCCACTACCCACAACCCACTACCCACAACCCACAACCCACCACCCACAACCCACTACCCACTACCTACAACCCACAACTCTGTCCCACAACTCAGGTAATAATTCTTTCAACAAATTCTATAATAGGTCGACGTAATAACATCGACCTGAAATAAGACCCTTCAGATCGTCAACTTTATCCTTTCCTCTAATCAACTGGGACATTAACCACAAATGTATCTAAAGGCTAACGTTATTTTGACCGGGAAAGAAGAATTAACTGCTTACTTTCTCAGCGGTTAGAACACAAATCATAAACTAGAGTTATGATTGACACCTTTAAGGAATATTATGTCGTGTTTCGCTATTTTGTTCTGGTTTGGTTTCTTTAGGTTAGGTTAGATTAGGTTAAGGTTATGTTAGCTTAGTTTAGCGTATATTATGTCAGGTTAGGTTAAATTAGGTTAGGTTAGGTTAGGTTAGGTTAGGTTAGATTAGGTTAAGGTTATGTTAGCTTAGTTTAGCGTATATTATGTCAGGTTAGGTTAAATTAGGTTAGGTTAGGTTAGGTTTGGTTAAATTGTGTTATGTTAGGATAGGATAGCTTAGATTAGGTTAAATTAGCTTAAGTTAGCTTAGATTAGGTTAAATTAACTTAAATTAGCTTAGATTATAGTTTATACACCGCATGTTCTAACTAATAAACACATTTCACTATCATTAATATATACAATACACCCGTCTCTCCTCTAACACACACACACACACACACACACACACACACACACACGGTCAGACCCTCCCTTATCCAGACCTGTTTCCGGTCTTCCACTATAATAGAATTAAATAATGTCTCCCAAGTATGACAGGCAGACAGACAAGCGAATAAATATGTAGATACCATTGAGTGTTGTTTAATATCCGGGTTGTATATAATACCTTGCCTTTGTCACCATTTCCTATTCTTCTTCTTCTTCTTCTTCTTCTTCTTCTTCTTCTTCTCCTCCTCCTCTTCCTGCTCCTCCTCCTCCTCCTCCTCCTCCTCCTTCTTCGTCTTCTTCTTCTTCTTCTTCTTCTTCTTCTTCTTCTTCTCCTTCTTCTTCTTCTTCTTTTTTCTTCTTCTTCTTCTTCTTCTTCTTCTTCTTCTTCTTCTTCTTCTTCTTCTTCTTCGTACTCCTCCTCCTCCTCCTCCTCCTCCTCGTACTCCTCTTCTTCCCACTTCTCTTTTAATTATTCCTCCACTTCTCCCTCTTCTCTCTCTCTCTCTCTCTCTCTCTCTCTCTCTCTCTCTCTCTGGGGATGTCATACACCTGGTCGTATTATATTTACCTTGTATTATTGTCGTTACCTGTATGACGTCAACATAGGTGTGTGTGTGTGTGTGTGTGTGTGTGTGTGTGTGTGTGTGTGTGTGTGTGTGTGTACTAAAATTCTGATGTGTTATGATGATGTGTATCTTATTAAACACACATGATTTTTTTATTTTTTTAATATTTCAAGTTGAAGGTTTATCATCGTTAACATGACAGTGATTTATGCACACACACACACACACACACACACACACACACACACACACACACACACACACACACACACACTTTCAGGTCATGTAATAATATATAAAGACAGACTGACAGACGTACAGTTCTGAAGATGAAACATATCGATGATTGTGTGACCTGTGACCTATAATTGAGCTGTTGAGTTTGCCACGAGTACTTTGATCAGTCCCTCACACCTATAGTAAATCAGACATACTTATTGGTTGTTAGGGTAGTAATGCTCCGCCCACTTTCGTCTGTTTCCTAGCAACCGTGGCATATGAGACGCTGGATTGGCTGCGAGTGTAATACTGCTCCACCCACTTTCGTCTGTTTCCTAGCAACCGTGGCATATGAGACGCTGGATTGGCTGCTAGTGTAATACTGCTCCACCCACTTTCGTCTGTTTCC
This sequence comes from Homarus gammarus, assembly GCA_958450375.1. Lineage (NCBI taxonomy): Eukaryota > Metazoa > Arthropoda > Malacostraca > Decapoda > Nephropidae > Homarus > Homarus gammarus. Next base: position 1,269,853 of record CAUDMG010001393.1, read on the forward strand.
TAGCAACCGTGGCATATGAGACGCTGGATTGGTTGCTAGTGTAATAATGCTCCACCCACTTTCGTCTGTTTCCTAGCAACCGTGGCATATGAGACGCGTGGATTGGTTGCTATGGTAGTAATGCTCCACCCACTTTCGTCTGATGCCTAGCAACCGTGGCACCTCAGACAAGCAGACCAGTTGCTAGGGTAAGAATATGATTTATAACCCCCCAAAAACACATTTTTTATGTAATTTCGCTGCATCATACATATTAGCTGAAGTATATTGTATGTTTCCTAAAATTATTTAAGACTTTGTGATGATTTAGAGTGAGAAAAACATCATCTGACGGGTTTATTTGAGTCAGGTTCATAGGTAAACAAAGCGCATGAATTTTAGACACACCATATGTTAGGTTAGGTTAGGTTAGGTTAGGTTAGATTAGATTAGATTAGGTTAGGTTAGGTTAGGTTAGGTTAGGTTAGGTTAGATTTAGGCTAGGAAATTTTGATCACCAGGTAGAAAATAATCTAGGGTGAATAATCTTCAGGTGAACCATCCAAATTTAATAGTTTCCACACAATTTCCTCTTTCCATTGAACCTGGATCTGAACACTCCACGACACGCATAACAAAAAATAAACACGACGAACAAAGCCACGAGAATTTACAGTCATAGATACAAAGATTTATTCTGATAGATGTGAAGGAATTATTGTAGAAAATGAATACAAAGGTGATAGTTAATGTGTCTTGTGGAATATTTATAGTTCCTTTCACGTTTCCTGTTTCCTTGAGTTTGAATTTAATAAAACCTGATGGTGTGGTAAGATACATTAATGTTACTAAAGGGTTTAAATGAGGATAATTATTTTTGTGTGTGTTAATTAAGACTGAATTTCTGTTAATGTTTGGCCCGTCAGGTGTTATGTAAATTTACCCCAGAGTGAGTTAGTTGTTTATTATCAAGATGTGATTGATAAATGTTTATAAAGATTGATAAACATTCAGATCATCTGGAAATTAGACACCCCGACTTATTTCACATGAAGATTAACCACTCTAACCTAGCTCTAACACAATGTAACTTTAACCTAACCTAACCTAACCTAACCTAACCTAACCTAATCTAACCTAAGTTTGAATCTATCCTACGTTAAAATCTATTAACAGTTGCAATTAAGTATCAATTTACCTAGACTATTAATAGAATCCAATAGAGTTAGTAGCTATTAATAGAATCCAATAGTTAGAATTTATTAATAGAATCCAATAGTATAGAATCACAGTTGAAACGAAGAATCTTTTATTGTTTGGATAAATTAAATGCAAATTACACCGCCACCAGGTGAATGTTGGTGACTCAGCCATACTCTGCCACACAGACACACTCACCACCACCCTGCCACAGTCTACCATACCCTGCCACACACCTGCCACACCCTGCCACACACCGGCCACACTCTGCCACACAGACACACTCACCACCACCCTGCCACAGTCTACCACACCCTGCCACAGTCTACCATACCCTGCCACACACCTGCCATACCCTGTCACACCCTGCCACACTCTGCCACACTGATACACTCGCCACCACCCTGCCACACCCTGTACACCTTGCGACACCTTGCCACAGTCTAGTATACCCTGCCACAATATACCATACCCTGCCACACTGATACAATGACCACCACCTTGCCGCGATTTTTCATGCCGTTCTGCCCAACACTTGCCTGGTGGGACACGTTAGGTTAGGTTAGGTTAGGTTAGGTTAGGTTAGGTTAGGTTTTTATATCTCTAGTAACAAGTAAAATTTAACATAAGAATTTAAGAATGAATATATTGACGTCTTTTAGTGTGACCTGACAACTTTTTTTTTATCCTATTAGCTGTCTAGATGACCTTTGTCTCTGATTCCCTGGGTGGTTTGGGTGGTTGGAGGTGTGTGGGTGGTGTGGGGGGGGGGGGGGTGGGTGTGGGTGGTGGTGTGGGAGGTGGTGTGGGTGGTGTGGGTGGTGTGGGGGGTGGTGTGGGGGTGGTGTGGGTGGTGTGGGGGTTGGTGTTGGGGGTGGTGTGGGGGGTGGTGGTGTGGGTGGTGTGGGTGGTGTGGGTGGGTGTGGGTGGTGTGGGGGTTGGTGTGGGGGGTGGTGTGGGGGGTGGTGTGGGTGGTGTGGGTGTGAGGGGTGGTAAGAAGGTGAAAAATGAGAAGTTTTGGGAGGAGGAAGGGAAGGAGGAGGGGAAGGAGGAGGAAGGGAAGGGAAGAGAAGGGGAAGAGGTGGAAGGGAAGGAGAAAGGACGGGAATGCATCACATCATGACTATACACATCAGTACCGGAAGTATTAACCTGTCCAGCACCACACCTGTGATCCTGTCGATTGATACCTGAGAGAGAGAGAGAGAGAGAGAGAGAGAGAGAGAGAGAGAGAGAGAGAGAGAGAGAGAGAGAGAGAGAGAGCACACAGGTATGAGTTATATACCTGCCGTCACTCCATCCGGCAAAAGCATATTGTAATATTTCATATATTATTCAGAGCAGATGTATACGCCCCCCCCCCCCGCCTCACCTACGTCACCATACACCTACCATACGCCCCTACCACCACCACCACCATCCCCTTACGTCACCATACGCCATTACCACCACCACCACCACCACCACCATTGTTATCGGTACAGGAAACACAAAAATGAAGAAAATATTTAAATAATTTAAAAGTTTTCTCTCTCTCTCGTGTGTGTGTGTGTGTGTGTGTGTGTGTGTGTGTGTGTGTGTGTGTGTGTGTGTGTGTGTGTGTGTGTGTGTACTCCCCCCTTACCTCTATGTTCCCCCCTATCACTCCTCCTCCTCCTCCCTTTCTCTATCTCATTTTCCTTCTCTCTCTCTCTCCCCCACATCCCTTTCCCATCCTCCTTACACCTTCCCCATCCCTTCCCCATCCCTTCCCCACCCCTTCCCCTCAACCTGGAGTCTTCATTCTTCTCCCACCCTTCCCCTTCCTCCCACCCCTTTCCCCTTTCTCCCCTCTTCTCCCCTTACTCTGAGATATTGACACCTCTCATCACTAACATACCCTCTCTCTACCCTCTCATGTTTCCCACCTCCCTCTCTCTCTCTCTCTCCCTCTTTCCCACTCTCTCTCCCTCTTCCCCCCTCTCTCCTCCCTCACTCTCTCCTCTCACCCCAAGATAAGCTAAGGTGTCTAATCTCCAGGTGAAATAAGCTAAGGTGTCTAATCTCCAGGTGAAATAAGCTAAGGTGTCTAATCTTTAGGTGAAATAAGCTAAGGTGTCTAATCTTTAGGTGACCCAATAACTCTCGGAGAAATTAATATGAAGTGGTGAAGGGCAGACAGGTGCTGACATTTCCTGGAGGAGGCGTCGACGGGAGGCCAGAGTCGTCCATTGACCCACAGGGAGGTAGAAAAAATGTCGTGGGTGTCACAGGTCCCTAAGGAGGTCGGCTGGGGACTAAGGACGTGTCAGAAGTCCTTAGATGGGTGTCAGGAGGCTGCCAGGAGGGACCGAGGGTGTCGTAAGTTCATCAGGGGAGTGTGTCAAGAGGGTGCGGACGTGTCATAGGTGATTAGTCGGTTGTCAGGAGGTAAGAGAGGTGTCATAAGTCCTCCAGGAGAGTGTCAGGCAGGCAGTAACACACACACACACACACACACACACACACACACACACACACACACACGTCACCTCCCCTTATCTCCCCTGCCTCGTCTCTCCCTCCCTCCCCCTACCGATGACACCCTCTTCGACACACGCCCTTTGCCACGCCCCTACCACGCCCTTACTGACACTCTTCCCCACGCCTGTAACTTCCGTCATACTTGCCACGCACCACTTCAGATCCTCTACGCCCATTTACAGGCTTCCCAACGCCCACTATAGTTCACCCACGTCCACTACATATCCCCCACGCCCACTACACATCACCCACGCCAACTACACATCACCCACGCCTACTACACATCACCCACGCCCATTACACATCACCCACGCCCATTATAAGTCTTGAACGCCTGATAAGCTTTCATGAGAGAGAGAGAGAGAGAGAGAGAGAGAGAGAGAGAGAGAGAGAGAGAGAGAGAGACCATTACCCTTTAGTGTCTCTCTTCCCCTCCCCATCTAACCCCCTCCCCTCCCCTCCCCTCCCCTACCCTCTCTTCCCCTTTAACCTATCCCCTATCCCCCCCCCACTACCCATCCTGCCCCATAGGTATTGGCAGGCGGTAATAAAGGGGGTAGACTCACTCACTCACCCCCCCCCCCTTCAGTAGTGTCAGGCAGTGCCACATGACACCTGGCATATTTGAGGTTATAGTAGGTGAGAGGGAAGGATGGTTTAACTCTCTCTCTCTCTCTCTCTCTCTCTCTCTCTCTCTCTCTCTCTCTCATTCGTCTGTAGTAGTAAGGATATAAATACCTCTCCTACATACATACATACATACATACATACATACATACATACATACCACTTACAATCATGTCTCTCTAATTGTTTCACATTTCCACACATTTACAATCATACATACGTTTTATTTACAATCATACACAATCCCAATCTTACACATGGTCATAATCTATTTTACAATCGCAAGAGTTATTGTATGTCTAATCCCCATAAATAACTCCACTACTTGACCTAATCTGACCTAATCTTCCGTAATTTAATCTCCTTGGGACGATAAGGTGAGATTAGGTCAATTTACTACCGTCTCGTTGATTGGCCAAGCGTCGTGGTAGAGAGTGGACGTTCGACCAATCAATGGACACCTCACGAACCTCTCTCTGACGTAGCTGTTTAAATCCGTGTCACGAAGGAGTAATTCCGGGTTATGTATTGTTATAGGTACAGGTCACGTAGAGGCTATATAAATCCAGGTTGGGTACTAAGGTACTAAGTGGCTATAATTACGGGTTATGAAGTTGTGAGGCCAGGTTATGTTAACGTTATAATGCCAGGCTACGAGGTTGTGTTTTCCGGGTTATGTAGAGGAGTAAATCAAGGTTGCTTAAAGGTTACAATTTCACTCATACAAATTATAAATCCGGGTTACATTCAGATTTAATTCAAGTTTCCTGCAGTCATAGAACCGGGTTATGTAATAGACTTTAATTATCCTCTGCTGTCACGCATCGTTAAGTTTTGTATCACGGTATTAAATCCGGGTTACATAATGCAGGTCAAGAGAGCGTTTATTCTCGGGGTCACACGATAGAGGTCAATTCAATATACCCGGGTCACATAATACCGGTCACTACACTAACTCCAGATCACACAGTAGACATCAGTGCACTATTTCCGGCTTACGAAATAGAGATCACGCCACTATATCCAGGTCACAGATCACGCTAGTAGCTCCGGCTTACACAGTCGAGGTCACATCACTATCTCCGGGTTACAGAGCGGGATTAGCTTCACGAATGGCACTTCCTGGCACCCTCTTCTTTGGCACTCCCACTGACTCCTTCCCTTTTCCCTTTGCCCCTCCCCCTTCCCTTTGTTCTCCCCTTTCCCTTTGCCCCTCCCCTTTTCCTTTGTCCCTCCCCCTTTCCCTTTGTCCCTCCCCCTTTCTCTTTGCCCCTCCCCTTTCCCTTTGCCCCTCCCCTTTCACTTCACTCCTCCCCTTTTCCCTTTGCCCCTCCCCCTTCCCCTTTGCTCCTCCCCTTTCCCTTTGTTCTCCCCTTTCCCTTTGCTCCTCCCCTTTTCCTTTGTCCCTCCCCCTTTCCCTTTGTCCCTCCCCCTTTCCCTTTGCCCCTCCCCTTTCCCTTTGCCCCTCCCCTTCCCCTTTGCTTAGAGTGTAGGGAGGGAGGGAGGGTGAGGAAACAGGGTAAGGGAGAAAGGAAGGAGAATGAGGGAGAGTAAGGAGGGAGAGAGGGAGGGTGAGTGAGTGAAGTAGGTAGGGTGAAGGAGGGAAAGAAGGGGGAGGGAAGGTGAGGAGAGGAAAATAGGGTGTAGGGGATGTAGGGTGAGAGAGAGAGAGGAGAGGAGACAGGGTGAGGGAGGGAGAGGTATACGTAGGGCGAAGGCAAGGGAGGGTGAGGGAGGAAGGGAGGAGAGAAGGTAGGGTGAGGGAGGGAGGGAGAGAGAAGGTAGGGTGAGGGAAGGAGGGAGGGAGGAGAGAGAGAGAGAGAGAGAGAGCGAGAGAGAGAAAGAGAGAGAGAGAGAGAGAGAGAGAGAGAGAGAGAGAGAGAGAGAGAGCAGGGTGCCACGTGCGGGGGGGGAGAGTGCCATACATCATCCTGGGTGCCACTACACCCTGACACCCAACCACCAATTATTGTACCCCTCTGCTGACCACGTGTGGCCCTTATGCTTCTCTGTCTGTCTGTCTGTCTGTCTGTCTGTTGTCTTGTCCCTTTACATCTAGCTGTCTAAATCTGTCTCTGTCTGTCCACGTTTATTTATTTTTTATGTCTGCCTGTCTGTCTGTCTATCTGTCTGTCTGTCTGTCCACCATCTAATCCCCCTTTGACACACAGGAGAGGAGAATCTAATACCACTTGGCACTCAGAACACCATATCATCCCCTTTGGCATTCAGAACAGCATCCAATCCCACTCAGAACAGCATCCAATCCCATTCAGAACAGCATCCAATCCCACTCAGAATAGCATCCAATCCCACTCAGAGCAGCATCCAATCCCACTCAGAACAGCATCCAATCCCATTCAGAACAGCATCCAATCCCATTCAGAACAGCATCCAACCCCCTTCCCAACACACACAAAGTCACAAGCTAGTAAAGCGATCCACCATTTAACAGGTTTAGATCGCAATAAACGCCAGGAAGGGTAGTCGTAACCCACTAAGGGTGATTATAAACATTGTCACCTGATAACACTTATACTTCAGTTAAACCAAATTAACATACGAGAAAGTATTTGAAATTTTGGTTTAATATCCTAGGAAAAAAGTATTAAAAATTTGGTTTAATATCGTAAGAAAAAGTATTAAAATTTGGTTTAATATCGTAAGAAAAAGTATTAAAAATATGGTTTAATATCGTAAGAAAAAGTATTAAAATTTGGTTTACTATCGTAAGAAAAGGTATTAGAAATCTGGTTTAATATCGTAAGAAAAAGTATTAAAAATTATCCCTTTGGTTTAATTAATGATGTCATATTGCAATAAATGACATCACGATAATTACTAAAAGCCAATTGGATTTAATTTATATAGTTTTTATGGTTTATAATTAATTTTATAATTAATATTGACATTAAAGAAAATTAATTAATATTAAATTCGTCTTATATTAATTCTTCTTTAACCAGTAAATTAATCTGTATATAATTTTTTACTCAATAAGATCTTTCTAAATATATATATCACAAACTCTTTATAATTTGTTAATATTTGCCTCACTAACTCTATATTCTCAGCACTCTTTCTTCACTAACTCTACACTCAGGCGCTTTTCCCCGCATTAATACTCGCGTTACAAATAAGGCGAGGGAGGGAGGGAGGGCGGGTGTGTAGTGGTGTTTTCAGAAGACTTTAATCTCTCGCTGACAGATTAATGGAACCATATAATAGTTGACGCCTCATTATATACCTGAATTTACCCTTTAAGTCTCGTCTTTATTTTTTATGCTAATGATATGAAATAGTTGGAGTGATTTTGTTGAGAGTGGTCGTGGTTTTATGTTATTGTGGCGGGATTTTGTTGAGAGTGGTCGTGGTTTTATATTATTTTGGCGGGATTTTGTTAAGAGTGGTCGTGGTTTTATGTTATTTTGGCGGGATTTTGTTGAGAGTGGTCATGGTTTTTTGTTATTTTGGCGGGATTTTGTTGAGAATGGTCGTGGTTTTATGTTATTTTGGCGGGATTTTGCTGTGATTAATCATAGTTCAAAACCTGAATTGCCAAGAATTTAATCAGCATCGAGTTACTGCAGGTAAGATAAGGACAATAATTCTTACCTTACCTTAACAAACTCATTAAGGTAAGGTAAGGTAAGGTAAGGTAAGGTAAGGTAAATAAGGTAAAGTAAGGTATGGTGAGGTAAGGTAAGAAGGTAAGGTAAGGTAAAGAAGGTAAGGTAAGGTAAGGTAAGGTAAGGTAAGGTAAGGTAAAGAAGGTAAGGTAAGGTAAGGTAAGATAAGATAAGGTAACGTAAGGTAAAGTAAGGTAAGGTAAGGTAAGGTGAGGTAAGGTTAAGGTAAGGTAAGGTGAGGTAAGGTAAAGAAGGTAAGGTAAGGTAAGGTAAGGTAAGGTACGGTAAGGTAAGGTAAAGAAGGTAAGGTAAGGTAAGGTGAGGTAAGGTAAAGAAGGTAAGGTAAGGTAAGGTAAGGTAAGGTAAGGCAAGGTAAGGTAAGGTAAGGTAAGGTAAGGTAAGGTAAAGAAGGTAAGGTAAGGTAAGGTAAGGTGAGGTAAGGTAAAGAAGGTAAGGTAAGGTAAGGTAAGGTAAGGTAAGGCAAGGTAAGGTAAGGTAAGGTAAGGTAAGGTAAGGTAAAGAAGGTAAGGTAAGGTAAGGTAAGAAGGTAAGGTAAGGTACGGTAAGGTAAGGTAAGGTAAAGAAGGTAAGGTAAGGTAAGGTAAGGTAAGGTAAGGTAAGGTAAGGTACGGTAAGGTAAGGTAAGGTAAGGTAAGGTAAGGTAAGGTTAGGTTAGGTAAAGAAGGTAAGGTAAGGTAAGGTAAGGTAAGGTAAAGAAGGTAAGGTAAGGTAAGGTAAGATAAGGTAAGGTACGGTAAGGTAAGGTAAGGTAAGGTTAGGTAAGGTAAGGTAAGGTAAGGTAAGGTAAGGTAAGGTAAGAAGGTAAGGTAAGGTAAGGTAAGGTAAGGTACGGTAAGGTAAGGTAAGGTAAGGTTAGGTAAGGTAAGGTAAGGGAGAGATACATTAAGGGAGACACCTCACATGACACTGCCCTGACACGTGACAACATGACAGTGAACTAAGAACAGGATTGTCTCATTGACTCTTTCCCTCACCCCTGCCTCCCTCCTCTTCTCTCACCTCTCCCTCCTTCTCTTTTATTCTCTCTCTTCTCTCCTACCATCTTCCCCTTCCTTCTTTCTATCGTTACTTAACCTCTCTCTCTCTCTCTCTCTCTCTCTCTCTCTCTCTCTCTCTCTCTCTCTCTCCTCCCCTTCCATCCCTCTTCCGTCTGCTGCTGACAGTAACTACACCAATAACAAGGAGGAAATAAGTGAGAAAGGAGAATACGGGAACACAGGAAGGAGGGAGGGAGGGAGGGAGGGAGGGAGGGAGGGAGGGAGGGAGGGAGGGATGGAGGGAGGGAGGGAGGGAGGGAGGGAGGGAGGGAGGGAGGGAGGGAGGAGGGAGGGAGGGAGGGAGGAGGGAGGGAGGGAGGGAGGGAAGGAAGTAAGGAGGAGAGGAAGGAGTAGAATTTTTTCCCTTGGATTTTCTCACTTATTTCTTCTTCCTCCTCCTCCTCCTCCTCCTCCTCCTCCTCCTCCTCCTTCCTCCTTCTCCTCCTCCTCCTCCTCCTCCTCCTCCTCCCCCCCTAGGTCTACCATATGGATGCAGACAATTTGGCACTCAAAACCGTGGCCTCTCTACCGGGTCACGCCCTGGCACTGTTCACACACACACACACACACACACACACACACACACACACACAGGACAGAGAGAGAGAGAGAGAGAGAGAGAGAGAGAGAGAGAGAGAGAGAGGCACCTGGTGACCTATGAGGGGAAGGAGAGAGGGGTTTGTGTGGGGGGGGGGAGGAGGGTCAGGCCTCATTGCCCTCTTAGAATGAGTCTTTGTCCCCTCTTCTCCCCTCTCTAACCTCCTCCTTAACGAGGTCCTGGTGAGGAGGAGGAGGAGGAGGAGGAGGAGGAGAGAGAGAGAGAGAGAGAGAGAGAGAGAGAGAGAGAGAGAGAGAGAGAGAGGCTATCTTGTCTCTCTCACAATCAGTCATTATTAGGAACATTATCTACAGGTACAGTTACAGGATATTGATCAGGGTTGTGTTGTGGCTCTTTATAAAGGTACAGGGACACCAACAACCACCATCACCAACCACCATCAACAACCACCATCACCAACCACCATCACCAACCACCATCACCAACCACCACCACCAACCATCACAACACCAACCACCATCACCAACCACCATCACCAACCACCATCACCAACCACCACCACCAACCACCATCACCAACCACCATCACCAACCACCATCACCAACCACCATCATACCACAATCACTACCACCAACCAAGGAGAAGTGCCAGGGGTCAGACGGGGTGAGGAGGGGTCAAGGGGGAGTGCCAAGGGAGGGAAATAATTCATCTGAGGGCCAACAGAGGAGAAAATTATATGTCTCACTGGACCAGGACCTCTCACCTTACCTCACCTCACCTTACCTCACCTTACCTCACCCCACCTTGCCTTACCTCACCTTGCCTCACCTTTCCTTACCTCACCTAGCCTCACCTTACCTCACCTTGCCTCACCTTACCTTACCTCACCTTGCCTCACTTTGCCTCACCTTACCTCACCTTACCTAACCTTACCTTACCTCACCTTGCCTCACCTGACCTCACCTGGATCACTAATTAGTATATAAAACCCACCAATTAATTTAAACGTCACTTTAAGTAATTTAATTAGAAGTTATACAGTGCCAAACCACATTACGTAATAGAGTGCCATACCTCATAGGTGCCAAAATCTCATTACATAACAGCGCCAAACCCATAACATAAGTGCCAAAATCTCATAACATAACAGTGCCAAACCTCATAAGTGCCAAAATCTCATAACATAACAGTGCCAAACCCCATACCAGTGCCAAACCTAATTACATAAAAGTGCCAAATATCATAACGGTCAAATTAAACTACTGTTGTTGCTTCCCTTTAACAACAACGTTAATCATGAATCATTCTTGTTTTAAACTTGTATCGTACGCCCTTCAACGAGCTGACTAGGAACTGTCACTAACTCAGATCCACATTGTAAAAAAATATTGACAGATTCCTTTGATGTTTGTGTTGACAGAGTCCCTTGATGTGTGTGTTGACAGAGTCCCTTGATGTGTGTGTCGACAGAGTCCCTTGATGTGTGTGTTGACAGAGTCCCTTGATGTGTGTGTCGACAGAGTCCCTTGATGTGTGTGTTGACAGAGTCCCTTGATGTGTGTGTCGACAGAGTCCCTTGATGTGTGTGTTGACAGAGTCCCTTGATGTGTGTGTCGACAGAGTCCCTTGATGTTTGTGTTGAGAGAGTCCCTTGATGTTTGTGTTGACAGAGTCCCTTGATAAATTCAGACAGTGACTTTGAACACCTTCAAAGAGATCTATATACCTTACATGAGTGGTCAGTAGACTGGCAAATGAATTTTAATACTGATAAATGCAAGGTACTACAGATAGGGAAGACGAATACAAACGTTAAGTATAAACTAGGTAACACGGAAATAGAAAACTCAGTTTGTGAAAAAGATCTAGGTGTATTTGTTAGCAACGACTTGAAACCTAGAAAACAATGTATTAGCGTTCGCAACAAGGCAAACAGAATTCTAGGGTTCATATCTAGGTCTGTGAGTAACAGAACTGCTGAGGTTATCTTGAAACTTTACCTAGCATTAGTGAGGCCACACATGGATTATGCGGTTCAGTTCTGGTGTCCTTATTATAGAATGGACATAGATTCTTTGGAGAGAGTACAAAGAAGAATGACAAAAATGATCCATAATATTAGAAACCTTCCATATGAAGAAAGACTGAAAAGCTTAGGCTTGCATTCATTAGAGAGGCGTAGAGTTAGGGGAGATATGATAGAGGTGTACAAGTGGGTGAGTGGGATTAACAAGGGTAAAATGGAAGATGTTCTGAAGCTCAGTAATAACGAAACAACTAGAACAAATGGCTTTAAATTAGATAAATTCCGATTCAGAAAGGATATAGGCAAGCACTGGTTTGGTAATAGAGTTGTGGATATGTGGAATAGGCTACCGAGTGCTATAGTAGGATCGGGGACGCTAGGGAGCTTCAAGACGAAGTTGGATAGGCCAGTCGGCCTCCTGCAGTATCCCACTTTCTTATGTTCTTATGTTATGTTCTTATATTTGTGTTGACAGAGTCCCTTGATGTGTGTGTTGACAGAGTCCCTTGATGTTTGTGTTGACAGAGTCCCTTGATGTTTGTGTTGACAGAGTCCCTTGATGTGTGTGTTGACAGAGTCCCTTGATGTTTGTGTTGACAGAGTCCCTTGATGTGTGTGTTGACAGAGTCCCTTGATGTTTGTGTTGACAGAGTCCCTTGATGTTTGTGTTTACAGAGTCCCTTGATGTTTGTGTTTACAGAGTCCCTTGATGTTTGTGTTTACAAAGACTATTAGATGCACGTAATTAATACTAAACATTTATCTCAAGGAAATTATTATCAAACATTTAGTATCATCTGGGTTTACAAAATGTTATAGAAAGTTAGTAAACATTATAAATATATATAATTGATATACTAGTTAATATTATACCTTACGGGCAATTCTGTTCGGTTAGGTTAGAAACATTCCTTACAGCTTGTTAAATAGTGTTAGGTCATTCTCTCTCTTATTCTTTCTCACTTTCTCACCTTCTCACCTTCACTCTCTCTCACTCTCAAACTTCCTCACACTCTCTCTCACCCTCAACCACCTCACTCTCCCCTCACACCCACCGCGGCGTGACGG
>CAUDMG010001393.1:1287500-1302500 GCA_958450375.1 Homarus gammarus
ATTGTATTACCCTGAGCCTTTTGTACAGTATACCTCACCCTATCAAAACATATATATATTTAAGTACAGTCCCCTTCACTTGTGAGTTTACAGGGGTTAGTCAGGTTTTGTGCAGTGTGGTAACCCTGTGTTTGTTTACATTCGACAGAAGGAATCTCGCAATAGTAAACATAGTGACGGAATCAAATTAAAATAATATTAAAACAAATATCTCAATGAAATGATTTGTGGAATGTTTATATGACGAGCCCCTGTAAACGCACTAGTGAAGGGGACTGTACCTAGGCTATATGACGAGCCCCTGTAAACGCACTAGTGAAGGGGACTGTACCTAGGCTATATGACGAGCCCCTGTAAACGCACTAGTGAAGGGGACTGTACCTAGGCTATATGACGAGCCCCTGTAAACGCACTAGTGAAGGGGACTGTATCTAGGCTATATGACGAGCCCCTGTAAACGCACTAGTGAAGGGGACTGTATCACTGACACCATCCAGTATCAAGTGTTACCCTTAGAACTACAGTCAAATTAACACTCATTTAACTTTATATATTGAGCTTTATATTCGGGGCCACCTGAATATTTGAAAGGGAATTATGTATTTGTATTATTTATTGACGAAATTATTAGTTGTCAATCATATTAACATTTATTACCGAAATAATTTGATATGCTCGCTCGATCCCTTTCTTTGTTTCTTTACAGTATATAATATTATCATTGGGCTTCAACAAGTAAGGGTTTTATGCGCGTAGTAATGATTTTATTCAAGAATTTTATTTACAATATGAAAAATACGACTGTGTGTGTGTGTATGTGTGTGTGTGTGTGTGTGTGTGTGTGTGTGTGTGTGTGTGTGTGTGTGTGTGTGTGTGTGTGTGTGTGTGAATAATAATACTACTACTTGTAACAACAATTAGCACAGTACTTCCCGCCACCAGTGTAGTTGACCCCCCCCCCCCCTAGCCAGCTACACTCACACTACACTTCCCGACAGCCAGCTACACCCACACTACACTTCCCGACAGCCAGCTACACCCACACTACACTTCCCGATAGCCATCTACACCCACACTAAACCGATAGCCATCTACACCCACACTACACTTCACGACAGCCATCTACACCCACACTACACTTCCCGACAGCCATCTACACCCACACTACACTTCCCGACAGCCATCTACACCCACACTACACTTCACGACAGCCATCTACACCCACACTACACTTCCCGACAGCTAGCTACACCCACACTACACTTCCCGACAGCTAGCTACACCCACACTACACTTCCCGACAGCTAGCTACACCCACACTACACTTCCCGACAGCTAGCTACACCCACACTACAGTACACTCCCTACAGTAATCCATCAGCCCGCGACACTCCCATCTCCTGGTGCCTAAGGTCAGCTAGGGTCGCTGCCTTCCGTTCACCTCAGGTCAAAATATTTTCTCACTTAACTTAGCTTCTGTCGTCTCCTACGTCTTGATATAAGTCCTCTGTGATTTATCTGGGTATATTTCGGGTATGGTGTATAATTCGACGAGAGATAATGACTATGTTGAAAGAGGATTTGATTTACGAACGTGTGGACCGAGTCAGCAGGGTGATGGCGGGGTGTGGAAAGTAGTACCTCTCAAACGTCCTCTCAATGGGTATATCCCTTCCCTTTACCTCTCCCTTCCCTCTGGCACTCTATTTCAGGGCTGTCACACTCCATTAATACTGTCATTACCGCCGCTGATGGCTTACTCGGGGCGCTAAACTTACGGTCGAGGAGCAGGAGGGAGGGTGGGATGTGTGGGATACCTGAGACACCGCGGGAATGTCAACACTACTCGCCGATACTTCCACATGTCAGCCAAACTGTGCCGGATATGTAAACATTCACCTGCTTTACGGAGGATGAGAACGACTGAGGGAAGGAGGAAGGAAGGAAGGAAGGAAGGAATGAAGGAATGAGAGTTAAAGCGAATTGTGGGGTTGTTTGTTTTTGGGGACAAGAGACAGAGAGAGAGAGAGAAAAAAAAAAGAGAATTTGCGAGCAACTGTTTTATCTTCCGTTAATATATGAGTTTTGAAGTTAATATACCGTTTCTTTTGTTATTGTTTCTTTATTAATATTGTACGATTTTTTTGTTGTTTTTGTTTCATGTTACGATTTTTTTTTGTTATTATTGAGATACGTAATTCTATCATTATTTTTAGTGGTTAACGATACGTCTTATAGTTTGTGATCACTTTACCGGTTAAATCTTTATGTCTGTCAGGTACAAAAAATTCCTTGTTTAGATACATCAATGACGTCTAGTAATTTACTTGTAGTTTATTGTGGTTTAAGATAAGGTTAAATAACAGCCACTGGTTCTGTTCATCACTTGTTCAACAGCTGTTCATCCCCTGTTCACCCCCTGTTCACACCTGTTCACTACCTGTTCATCACCTTTTCATCCCCTGTTCACCCCCTGTTCACCCCCTGCTCACCCTCTGTTCACCCCCTGCTCACCCCCTGTTCACCCCCTGTTCACCCCCTGTTCATGTTCACAATTTGTCAACACCACTACTGGAGGGGGTCTTGAAGCCGCCTGGTGTCCAACTCCCCTAAACAAAAGCCAAGAACACAACCCTCCCTTAACTCACTCTCTTTATTGTCGGGTTATCTTGTTGACGTTGTAACTGGTTCTCCACGGCGATGCGGGCATTGGGGGTGGGTGGTGGGGGGGGGGGTGAGAGAGGGTAGAAGAAATAGAGAGAGAAGACAAGTGAGGGAGAGAAGGAGGAGGAAAAAGGGTCAGTTCCTCAACATTTTCTTCATCGTCGTTACCATCTTTATTAATTTATTTATTTGCTACTATAAGAGAGAGAGAGAGAGAGAGAGAGAGAGAGAGAGAGAGAGAGAGAGAGAGAGAGAGGCTACAGTCTCTCAGTCTTCCTCAGTGATCCATCTCTCACCTATACAGTCTCTCACTCCTATATATAGTCTGATACATACATATTTATTTCGTCTATACATATTTTCTTTCGTCTATATTTATTTTCTTTCGTTTATACTTATTTTCTTTCGTCTATATTTATTTTCTCTTTGTTCTGATATACGGACAAAGGGAATATAAGAGTTCTTCAGTACAGTGTATATATATATATCAAACGTAATATTACTGCTAGTCACACCTGCTGTTTCTTCGTTAGAGGAATGTGAACTGAACACCTGCTATCGTTACAACACTCTCCTTCACCCACCGCCACCCGATGCGGTGTGCTCGGCCGACGGAGTGACCTAGTATGGTATAAGGTATTTAATTCCCATATATTACAAGCTTACAATAGGTCCTTTAGGAGTTAATTTTTCTAAGGTTGTAAATTATATTAGTTAACCTATTGTAAATTAACCGAGATATTGTTGTGTTATTATATATTCTGTTTATACAGTTCATCAGTTTGTTTAATAAAGATTGATATTATGAAATGATAATTTGAAACAGGACGAATTAAAGATGAATTAATATTATTATTATTATTATTATTATTATTATTATTATTATTATTGTTATTGTTATTATTATTATTGTTATTATTATTATTATCATTATTATTGTTATTATTATTATTATTATTATTATTATTATTATTATTATTATTATTATTATTATTATTATTATTACACGACAAATGGAAAAACTTAAAAAAATATCAATATAGAGTAAATAAAGACAGAGAGCTCCTGGCACAGCTTTGTCACTGGTGGTACAAACAATACCGCCACCTGTGACGTGCTGGGCGCCTCACTTGTGTAACGCCACCGCTGGCAGTGTGAGCGGCAGACGGAATGTTTGATCTGAAAAGTTATATCTAGGGTTTTGTTTTACTGTGGAAGGTCTTGGTAGTTGAAGCACGTAGAAACTAAGACCTAGTGAACGGTGCTTAATAACCCTGGTGGTAGTTGAAGCACCTCAAACTAAGACCTAGTGAACGGTGCTTCATAACCCATCTGAGGCCGTGTTAAACGTTCCTTATATTCAAAGATCTAAAACACCCAAATAAATCAAAATTATTAATAAACTTGAAGTATAAAAATATTTCACAACATCGGCCATTTTTTTACACTGTTAAAATATACAAACAAAAACTAAATGATAGAAATTGTTATATATCTTACTTCTCAAAGATCTAGACGATTAAAATATTATAAGAATCTCTGATATAAAATAGTTAACTTTAAGCAATAGTTATAAATGGATATATGTGCAAATAATATATAATTATCATGTTATTTTATCCTCGCTATTAATTAATATCAACAAAACTTAATCATTTCCTCTCGGTGAATAGATGTAGTTTTTAGCCTTGAATACTAACTTAAAAAACATAATATAATACTTTTCTTAAACATTATATTAAAGTTGAAATGTTAGGATAAAAATATTCAGGTGGAGAGGTCCCGCCCGGCCGCCATACCGAGGCACGTGAAGAGCGGGGAGCCGAACAACCGGGAGCAAGATGGCGGAACCCGGGACCTGATCCATGACGCTATACCACACACTAGTACGTACACAGTGCACAGTACACACACTAGTACGTACACAATGCACATTACACACACTAGTAAGTACACAATGCACATTACACACACTAGTACGTACACAGCGCACATTACACACACTAGTACGTACACAGTGCACATTACACACACTACTACGTACACAGCGCACATTACACACTAGTACGTACACAGTGTACATTACACACACTAGTACGTACACAGTGCACAGTACACACACTAGTACGTACACAGAGCACAGTACACACACTAGTACGCACACAGCGCACATTACACACACTACTACGTACACAGCGCACAGTACACACGCTAGTACGTACACAGTGCACAGTACACACATTAGTACCTACACAGCGCACATTACACACACACTACTACGTACACAGCGCACATTACACACACTAGTACGTACACAGCGCACATTACACATACTAGTACGTACAGAGCGCACAGTACACACACTAGTACGTACACAGTGCGCAGTACACACACTAGTACGTACACAGCGCACATTACACACACTAGTACGTACACAGTGCACATTACACACACTAGTACGTACACAGCGCACATTACACACACTAGTACGTACACAGCGCACATTACACACACTAGTACGTACACAGCGCACATTACACACACTAGTACGTACACAGCGCACATTACACATTCTAGTACGTACAGAGCGCACAGTACACACACTAGTACGTACACAGCGCACATTACACACACTAGTACGTACACAGTGCACATTACACACACTACTACGTACACAGTGCAGACATTACACTATATTCAACGCCCATCAGTCCTTGTCCGTAGTAAGCGTCTATCTATCTATCTAGCTATCTATCTCAAGGTTAAACAACTACACTATACAACACACCAACAAACACAAACATTATTTTTTGCATGAATTAAAAAAAAAAAAAAATATATATCATTTTTGTCCCAAGGGAAGACATACACCGCCATTTTGTTAGTAAGAATATTAAGTAATTATTCTTATTATATTGTCTTTTTTTTTTTTTGGTTTTAATATGTCGTGTATGAGGGTTGAGAATTTATATATATTTGTTTTCAGGTTTATTTACCACAGGAGGGGAACAGGGAAATTAATAAGGCATAAATAGGTTAGACTTTTTTCCCCATAGATTTAAAAAAAAAGACATTATATTCTTTCATTTTTTTTTAATATTATTTTTTTTTTTTTCATTTTATAACATGAAAGAAATTATATAAATGAATACCTTATGATAAACTACAGATAATAACCAAAACACGTGCAGTATGTACATAGGGAGCCATTATTAAACCAACTCTTTGTCTCGTGATGATAACTAACCACGACACACACACACACACACACACACACACACAGCTTAATATTTATGATGAGGTCCACAACGTCACATTAGTTAGCTCTGTTATCATCTCGGTATCAGCTAACTATATCACTTAGACGTGGAGGTTAATATTCTAATCTGTTTATGGGATGATAGGGAAGCTATAGGATGGATGATAGAGTGGCTATAGGATGGATGATAGAGTGGCTATAGGATGGATGATAGAGTGGCTATAGGATGGATGATAGAGTGGCTATAGGATGGATGATAGAGAGGCTATAGGATGGATGATAGAGAGGCTATAGGATGGATGATAGAGTGGCTATAGGATGGATGATAGGGAAGCTATAGGATGGATGATAGAGTGGCTATAGGATGGATGATAGAGGGGCTGTAAGATGGATGAGAGAGGCTATAGGATGGATGATAGAGAAGCTATAGTATGGATGATAGAGGGGCTATAGGATGGATAATAGAGTGGCTATAGGATGGATGATAGAGTGGCTATAGGATGGATGATAGAGTGGCTATAGGATGGATGATAGAGTGGCTATAGGATGGATGATAGAGTGGCTATAGGATGGATGAGAGGGAAGCTATAGGATGGATGATAGAGTGGCTATAGGATGGATGATAGAGTGGCTATAGGATGGATGATAGAGGGGCTATAGGATGGATGATAGAGGGGCTATAGGATGGATGATAGAGGGGCTATAGGATGGATGATAGAGTGGCTATAGGATGGATGAGAGGGAAGCTATAGGATGGATGATAGAGTGGCTATAGGATGGATGATAGAGAGGCTATAGGATGGATGATAGAGGGGCTATAGGATGGATGATAGAGGGGCTATAGGATGGATGATAGAGGGGCTATAGGATGGATGATAGAGGGGCTATAGGATGGATGATAAATTGCTTGTGTGGCGTAATTGTTTATTTTACAATTTTTTTTTTGACGAAGTGTAGTGTTTAGTTATTAAGTTTGGTATAGCAAAGTTTGTGTATAGTAATTAGTATAGTAATGTCTGAGTATAGCAATGTCTTAGTATAGCTATGTCTAAGTATAGCAATTAGTATAGCAATGTTTGAGTAAAAGAATGCCTCAGTATAGCAATGTCTGAGTATGGCAGATTTCTGAGTATAGCAATGTCTAAGTATGGCAACGAGTATAGCAACGTGTCTGACTATGGCAACGTGTCTGAGTATAGCAATTAGTAAAGCAATGTATCTGAGTATGGCAATGTCTTAGTATAGCAATGTCTAAGTATCGCAACGAGTATAGCAACGTGTCTGAGTATAGCAACGAGTATAGCAACGAGTATAGCAACGAGTATAGCGATGTGTCTGAGTATAGCAAAGTGTCTGAGGTCTTTTGAGATCGTGGACACCATTTTGTTGAGGATAATTATACCTCCCCTTCCTTCATGATCCCAGAGGCGTTGTTCCCCTCCCCTACCCTTCCCTTCCCCATCACCCCTTATTACCCTCCATTAACTCCCATTCTCCCCTCCATTAACTCCCCTTCCTCCATCACCCCTTATTACCCTCCATTAACTCCCATTCTCCCCTCCATTAACTCCCCTTCCTCCATCACCCCTACTACTCCCCCACCATCACCCCTTATTACCCTCCATTAACTCCCATTCTCCCCTCCATTAACGCCCCTTCCCCATCACCCCTACTACTCCCCCACCATCACCCCTTATTACCCTCCATTAACTCCCATTCTCCCCTCCATTAACGCCCCTTCCCCCATCACCTCCATCACACCATCTTCATTTTTTTTTACTTTTTAAATTTCCAAAGTTTTTTCTATATTGTGAAAAAAATAGACAGTATATATTAAATACATAATAAAACTGAGTGCAATATACAGGTGTGTTCTGGCAATACCTGGGCTCTAATGAAGGGGTCGCACAGGTAAGAAATATTGATATATTCACGTATATAATTTTTTTTATTTTTTTTCCCCAAAAACGTTATTTTATTTTATTAATGCGATATAATCCTTGTAAAAAAAAAATAACCCAGCAATTACTATCAATACATCAATCACACTTACATATAATTCAGAAATTAATACCTGTCAATTATACTGTAAACAAGCGTGTAGGGAATTATTATTTTTAATCCTCAACGACTATAAAATATCTACCGTAGTAAACTCTCACCAAACTCATAACTATACAAATTATTAATATAAACACCACATACTATAACATAAACCTCTTCTCTTCAGGTACAATAAATGGTCAAAAAAATCATTCGTTCCCAAGAATGAACCAGTGTCTACCCTATTACAACACGGAGCAACACACACCTTCACTCACAGCCAGGTGATAGAACGTCTTGAGGCTCATTCTTACATATAGTGTATTGTAAGTTAGTAAATACGATAATCAACACAAAAAAATACGATAAATTAATGTAGTGTTTCGTTTACCTTAGTATTCGAACTCTCAGAAAGATTCGTGTGTTATTGAGTCGTATTATTTGATTTTATGTTCGTAGGTAAATGATGCTTCAATGGTAGTTTTCCTTGGTGACGCGAGGTTAGGTTAGGTTAGGTTTAGGTTAGGTTAGGTTAGGTTTAGGTTCGGTTAATGTGGGAATATGTAACAGACATTTTCAGAGTGGACATAATGGAACTATTAAACCACATGACATACTTCACCCATATTTCTCTATAATGGTGACGTAGTTTTTCCCCTTTAGTTCACCTGTATGTATAAAAATATCTTTTATAACACGATTGTAATTATAATCTCAAGGAGCCATAAATGTCGCCAAGGTAAGAATTAAGTCGTTCTCACCTGGATAATAAAAGGTGGTTAACAAGAGCCTCTGTACGGCCTTCTCTCGTTAGCTCCACTCAGCCCCCAATATTTCAGCTATAAAAAAGCTCTTAAACGCTCCATCAACCTCTATCGAACCATCAATTCAACACAGCGCCCCATTAATTATAAGCAATATCCTTCCTTTCCCACCCAAGTCTTCCTATCAGATTATGCGTTCAATAAAGTCTTCAACACAGCTAGGGGTTCCAAGCCTATTTTAGTATACGGTAAAGTGCGGTTATATGGACATTATTTTCCTGTCATAAGTTAAGTGACTGAGTTAGATGTACCCGGTATCTGTTACGTGAGATTTAGAGAGTTCGGGTTGTGTTTTGTGTATCTGCAAAACTCGACACTAAAATATTATCCAAACAAAACTAGGTTCGTACCCCACTATCAATAATGGCTGCCAACCTGACGCCCCGACCTTGTGGGAGTTCACGGCAAAAAACAGTCTTGTTATATAATATTAATTTACTCTAAAATGCAAAACAATTATTAAAATAATATCTATCAAACGATATATCAGTTACAGAAACGTAGATAGTGATATAAGATATTTATTTTCAACTAAAACTTTTAGCCCATATGTAAGGTTGGCAGACGTGGTAGACAGGCAGGTGGCCAGGTGTCATGGCCGAGGTCCCGGACTGTCACCCAGCCCCGCGCTAACCTCACTTTACACCGACTATTTCTCCTCCTCAACACACGGACTCAACCACAAACTCTTACAAATATCACGTTTAATCTAGTACATAAAAAAGAGGAACTGCGAGAAGGCTTCATTATAAACATACACACAACTATATTTATCTACAACTAATATGTATTGTGGTTAACATATCACGTGTTACAGCGGCTACTAAACACACTGTCGCTTCCTCTAATCAACATGTAGGGATTATGTAGATGTTATCAAAATATATAACCCTGTTCTAGATAATACTACATAATAAACAGTGAAACAGACGAGATACGACAATAGCATAATACATCACATCTTATCAAATACACTTATTGTATTAAATGAGTAAATACATCACGTAAAGTGTATTAAAAGTTCATAATATAACTAAGATATATACAAAAAATTACCCTAATAACCTTATAATGAAGCTATTATGTGACGTAATTATATTCAAGTCATGTAAAAAGAATGACAGCATCTCTTGCCTCCTCCATCACAGCCGATGAGGGGGGTGAGGGGAGTGAAGGGGGTGAGTGGGGTGAGGGGGGTGAGGGGGTGAAGGGGTGAGTGGGGTGAAGGGGTGAGTGGGGTGAGTGGGATGAGTGGGGTGAAGGGGGTGAGTGGGTGGGGGGGTGAGTGGGGTGAAGGGGGTGAGTGGGATGAGGGGGTGAGTGGGGTGAGGGGGTGAGGGGGGTGAGTGGGGTGACCTAACTTAAGTGTGTTCTGAGGTCGTTTGGTTAGGTTAGGTTAGGTTGTTTTGAAAGGTTAGGCTAGGTTAGGTAGGTTAAGTTAGGTATGTATGTATGTATGTATGTATGTGTGTGTGTGTGTGTGTATGTATGTATTTATGTATGTATGTATGCATGTATGTATGTATGTATGTATGTATGTGTGTGTGTGTATGTATGTATTTATTTATGTATGTATGTATGTATGTATGTATGTATGTGTGTATTTGTGTGTATGTATGTAGGTATGTATGTATGTATGTATGTCCTCGTCTTTCAAGAGATACCACGAAGGTCAGGTCGATCTGGCATAGGAGTGCCACCAAGGTCAAGGACGAATACAAAGGTCATTGATGGTGAGTGCCACTAAGCGATTTTTGTTTACTTGTTTTTGTTTTGTTTACGTGTTTTGTTTGTTTTGTTTACGTGTTTTGCTTGTTTTGTTTGTTTTGTTTACGTGTTTTGTTTGTTTTGTTTGTTTTGTTTACGTGTTTTGTTTGTTTTGTTTACGTGTTTTGTTTGTTTTGTTTACGTGTTTTGTTTGTTTTGTTTACGTGTTTTGTTTGAGTTTCCTCGCACTACAGGGAGAGGTCATGGGAGGTCATCGTTCAGTTGGTTGGGTCATTAAGGTAATTTAGTTAGACTTATTATCGACGTCTATATTCCTATTATGAAGATCATTAACCCGTTAAAATCCTCAATGTGGTTTTCTATAGATTATTAGCGCGTTTTTTTTTATAGAATATTTGGCGTATTTTTTATAGAATATTTGGCGCGAACGATTAAGCTTTTGTTTACCTTTCTGTCAGGAAATAAAATCAGAAATTAATGTTTACGAAAAAGTTATTAAACTGAGGCATCAATTCTACGATATAACGAACTAAATAAATTTGTTAACTCTTAGCTAGTGTTGTGTATAATGACGATGTTTAATACTATACTAAGATGTTTACTATAATGATGTGTTATATACGTTAAATAATATCCATCACAAGAATACGAAACTAAACATACAGAATCATACAGGTGTTAATATACACTAAAATACTGTATAGATAAGAAATATACACAGTGTAAAGTTATTAAATGATACAAAAATATTTATTAAAATTTCAAGATTTCCAAATTTTATTCCTATTAGAGATAAATAAATAAAGTAACAAAAAATCAATTTGAAATAGTCAATTATTTTAGATTAATCGATGTTTTGCTTAAGCATGCGTCAATCGCTGTTTCTAAATATACCAAAAGTACATTACGTGTCGATTTTATTAATGATTTTAGTGTCCCGTTAAACGTAGGGTAAAAAAAGTGCCCAGATCAGCAACGTAAATAAGTTATCAGACGTCTTGGTGATGTCATGGTTGTTATAAAAACGACTGTGCATGTGTTTCAAATGCGGGAAATCTGAGCCTTTACGCTCCACAACATGGCGGATAATTGGTTTCTGTCTGCTCTGTTCGTCAGTTTGTCTGTTCGTCCAAAACTGTGGTTAACTTTCTGTGTATTTGTGTGTATGCTTAATCGTTTATAAGATTATATATATACATTGGGTAGCGTATGTGACTTGTATACGGCTATCCATTCGACAGTCTACAGACGCGTTGAGTTGCGGTCCTCTTTTTTCATCTTCAAGATTTGTGGTCGATGTCTTTTTACCAGTCAAATTTATCGGTGTTGTTCCTTTTTTTATTCCTCGGCATTAGTTCCATTCGTCAATTAGTGTGTTGAAAACCACCCCAGATAAGACCAGGCGAGAAGCTGTATGTGTGTGTGTGTGGGAAGAACGTAAACATTACCTACGATACTTTATCAACCCGCCGACGACACTTTGTTGTTCTTTCTCACCTACATAAGCAAGTCTTACTGAGATGATAATAATACTACTACTACTACTACTAATAATAATAATAATAATAATAATAATAATCAATAATAGTACGTCACAACTTTGGTCAACAGTGAAAACAAATAGAAAATTTCACCCCCCAGTCAACGAAGCGTCATAACAGCTTGATGATATATAAACATCTCATTGCCACTGTGTAAAGTAGTATCGATATATCACTGAACCTTTTCCTTTTCTAATATAACCTCGACGTATATTTAATTCCCGTGTAAGAATATGTTTCCCGTGAGTCAATCAGTGTATTCTGGTACATGAACGTATTATATTATTAACCGTCGCGTATTATATATAACATAGCAAGCAATTAATTTTGGAGAATATCTTGACGTAAAATATTGTAGATTGAAATAGGCAAGAGAGAGAGAGAGAGAGAGAGAGAGATCTGGAATAGGTAGGAAGGAGGTATGATTGGGAATGGAGAGGGATGTGGTAGAGGGAGAAAGGGTATGTGGTAGAGAGAGAAAAAGGGTGTGGTATTGGGATGAAGGGGTGTGATAAATGGTAGAAGGGGGTGCTAGTAGTAGGAGAAAGGGGGATGTGGAAAAGGGGGGGTGTGGTAGAGGGTGTGAAGGAGAGAAGGTGTGGTGTTTGTTATGACAGGTCGTGGAGGGGGAGACGACACATTGAACCTCCCAAGAAAATATATCCCTCCATTATGTCTCAGGCGATGCACAAGATCGTCAACAGACTCAAATTTACGGTGAATTTAGGTTGCCTGATACAAGCATTAGTGTATGTACAATAATGCCGATGTTATATTGTATTACAGCGCCTCATTATTATGGCTTGTAGGAGTATATTTTAAGTTCGTATGGTTTCGTTACGTTCGTGTGTTGTATTTGTTAAAAGATGATTTTATACAGCTCAAGAGGGAAGTCGAAAGCAAGGGGTAAATGTATTTTTCACTGCATATGCCATTTGTAACCGGTCAAAACCACTGCCAGGTTGTACGCCGTCGGAAAACACCGCTAAAATAATAAAAACAATAAAAAAAATAAGAAAACGAGGCTAAAATAATAAAAATAATTGAAAAAACGGTATATTTTGCTCCGTCGGTTGTAAAATTTGACGCGGTGACAGAAACTGAGTCAGACTTTTGTTTTGACGTTACCGACGGCAATAGGAAACGACTCTATTGTTGATTTACTTGTTTTTTTTATTACTACGTAGAATTTCGGTGACACCTTTTTAAATATGAAAAATATTATTCGATTTTTTTAGGGGGCTAGGTGTGATTTTCGGCGATTTTTTGATGATGTGCGCTCTTTTGGCGATTTTTTGATGATGTGCGCTCTTTTGGCGATTTTTTGATGATGTGCGCTCTTTTGGCGATTTTTTGGCTATTATTTTACACCTCACAAACTCTACTGGCAATTTTTCGAGCATTTTTTTCGTTTTACTTTGTTTGTATAATATCCCGGCAATATATTTTACCATGTACGATTTGTTTATCATTTGGCTTTACGATTTACTGACGATTTTTTTTTCACTCACGATTTAGTGACTATAAATTTTCCTCAATTTACGCTGGCTATTTTTTATCATATACAAATTACTGACAATATTTTAGATTACCTACGATTCCCAGGCCATATTTTAGACTACAATAACATCTCTTATTTGTTCAATGAAGACTTTGACATACTGTAATTACCCTGACGTTGATTATTATTGACCTACTGTTCTTAAACGTTGCTCTCACCTGTACTGTACATGGATCAGGAACCAAATTGCCAATCTAACTACAGGTATTTAATCATTTTAAAATATAAACTAGCACGTATTGCATTAATCAGAATATATTATGTATTATTTCAGCTGTTAATGAAGTAAACCATAAATTTTAATATTTATTCATTTATTTTTGTAATTTATGTTTATTTCCGGCAGCTGTAGTTGTAACGATATGATATACCTTATATATAATGTGTGTGTGTGTGTGTGTCTGTGTGTGTGTGTGTGTAAACAAGAATGGATAGCTATTATAAATTACCTTCTCACTAAGCTACAAATACTAACCACAACTATCTAACAGCCCAGAAAGCGCCCATCACGAAAAAAAAAAAAAAATAGCCAAGAAATCACTTATCACACCCCCAAAAAATAGCCAAGAAATCACTTATCACCGCTCAATAAAAAAAAATAAAATAGCCAAGAAAATCGTACTAAGCAAAACAAAAACCAGAGTAAGATAATATTGTACAACACTGACGTCAGGATGTGTTTCCGTGGCCGTCGAGTAGTGGACTGGTTGTGATGGCTACTAAACGATCTGTAGCAGACGACCTTGGGCACATTAGACGATGAGATGTAGAAGTATCTTGTAAATTGATGACTTGAGAACGACAGGTTGTGTGTCCTTACCTAAACTAGCAAGAGACGACAACTGTGGATATTTATAAACTAGCAAGAGACGACAACTGTGGATATTTATAAACTAGCAAAAGACGACAACTGTGGATATTTATAAACTAGCAGGAAACGACAACTGTGAATATTTATAAACTAGCATGTGACGACAACTGTGGATATTTATAAACTAGCAAAAGACGACAACTGTGGATATTTACAAACTAGCAAGAAACGACAAGTGTGAATATTTATAAACTAGCATGTGACGACAACTGTGGATATTTATAAACTAGCAAGTGACGACAACTGTGGATATTTATAAACTAGCAAAAGACGACAACTGTGGATATTTACAAACTAGCAAGAAACGACAAGTGTGAATATTTATAAACTAGCAAGTGACGGCAACTGTGGATATTTATAAACTAGCAAAAGACGACAACTGTGGATATTTATAAACTAGCAAGAGACGACAACTGTGAATATTTATAAACTAGCAAGTGACGACAACTGTGGATATTTATAAACTAGCAAGAGACGGCAACTGTGGATATTTATAAACTAGCAAGAAA
>CAUDMG010001393.1:1312500-1320000 GCA_958450375.1 Homarus gammarus
TGAACCGGATAACTTGCACTGAACCGGATAACTTGCATTGAACTGGATAACTTGCACTGAACTGGATAACTTGCATTGAACCGGATAACTTGCACTGAACCGGATAACTTGCATTGAACTGGATAACTTGCATTGAACCGAATAACTTGCATTGAACCGGATATCTTGCATTGAACCGGATAACTTGCATTGAACTGGATAACTTACATTGAACCGGATAACTTGCATTAAACTGGATAACTTACATTGAACCGGATAACTTGCATTGAACCGGATAACTTGCACTGAACCGGATAACTTGCATTGAACTGGATAACTTGTACTGAACCGGATAACTTGCACTGAACCGGATAACTTGCACTGAACCGGATAACTTGCACTGAACCGGATAACTTGCACTGAACCGGAACCTCATAAAACAAACAGTATCTAGGCATGATAGACTCGACTTGTAATTGGGTGGAATCTGGCCAATGAAAACATTTACTTGTACACACACACACACACACACACACACACGTAAAAAAAAAAACACACTGTGGCTGTCTCATTAAGGGGGTCGCTTAAATCTAGTGGTTTAGCAGGCAGGCTCTGGGCACGAACTGGATCTACTTGCAATGAAAGTTGAAGCGTTGATCACCGGACCCAGTGGACTGACTCTATCTTTCACTCCTGTTAGAGGATAGAGAGACAGACAGACATACAGACAGACAGAGACAGGCAGACAGACAGAGAGACCCATTTTCGACAGATAGGTACCGACAGTCACTACTTACCTGACAATACCTTAATTACTTTACCTGTAATTTATACCTGATCTTAGGCAGGTTTTTTCTGACCACAATCTCACCACAATAAAAATATCCATACTATTATATATATATGGAAAATAATTAGGTTTTACTTTATATATTTCTATGTACTACTGTTAATTATATTTTAAATTATATTATCACCGTATGCAAATTAGTACACCTATATACATTAAAACCTAAATGTAAATTCATAGTGATGTATTTGATGATGTTGTCAACCACGTCAAAGAAATGATTATTACCTATTACCTAAACGTGTACTGATGCTTCAAAACAAACTCACTCTCAGTCACTCACTCTCTTGAATCCGAACCCGACATCCGATACAACTCCAAACCCTCGAGCCTTGGAGACGGCGGCGGCGGCGTGACGTGAACTCCAGACGAAGGGATGAGGTGAAGGTATAAGATAAACACCTCTTACCTCTTCCCCCATAATCACAAGCCATTACCACATGTTGGTCTTCCTTGCCAGTCTCAAAACATATATTGCCTCTTCTTCCCACCCACCCACCCACCCAGGTTACCTTACACCCCACCTCACACAGACGCCGCCCTGATGGCCTCATGGACTGATATACTCGACTCTTGTGCTGCAGAAGGACGTGTGTACCATCAGCCACTCAACATGTCTGCTTCATTTAAGTATTACCCTTAACTGTGGTGGTGGTGGTGGTGGTGGTGGTGGTTGTGGTGGTGGTGGTAGTGGTGGTGGTGGTGGTAGTGGTGGTGGTGGTGGTGGTTGTGGTGGTGGTGGTTGTGGTGGTGGTGGTGGTGGTGGTGGTGGTGGTAGTGGTGGTGGTGGTGGTAGTGGTGGTTGTGGTGGTGGTGGTGGTGGTGGTGGTTGTGGTGGTGGTGGTAGTGGTGGTTGTGGTGGTGGTGGTGGTGGTGGTGGTCAATAGTCCATTATAGCACTTATCGTGTACCCTAAGGTCATGAACGAGAGGTTGGTAAAACGAGATAGAACGGCTTAAAGAGGTTTGGTGTCGTTCTCTCTCTCTCTATCAAGCCTTTTCGTTTACACCTGGAGTAATGGACTAATTCCTGCACAATGGGGGAATAACGAGGAAGCGATTAGACACTGTATAAGAATGTATATTACTCAAACTCTTCATTGGTTAGTGAATATGTATAAAAATGTATAGAAAAAAAATATTAAGAATGTTAAAAAAATATATCAAGTGAAAACGTGAAATTGACACAAGATTCAAATAACACAACCCGTCTCTAAAGTTTTTCAGGTCAAGAGGTCAAAACGAGACACTTCCTTAATCCAGTTTACCTGAAGGGAGTGACCTTACCTGAGTGTTGTGTGTCTCAGTATGGACAATTCACCTTCTGAGGGTCGTCTGGACTGTCTTATATCCCTTTCATAATCGAGGGATGATTTTTTTTTGTTTAAACAAGAACAGTAACGTAAAATAAATACGGTTTGTGAAGTGTGTATTATTTTGAGGATCGTCATTTACAGGCACTACTTGGGATATTGAAGTCATCTGAGGATATTGAAGTCATCTGGAGGTACTACTTGGGATATTGAAGTCATCTGGAGGGGCTACTTGGGATATTGAAGTCTTTGGAGGTAATCTTGCGAAGCTGAAGTCATCTGGGGGGAGGGGGGGGGGGGCTAGTGAAGTCAGGAACAGTTAGGGAAACCCGTTCCTCCCACTAGGGTTATTTACCTTTTGAATAAATCTCAGTTTTTTGGTAGGTTCCAGCCCTTGGTATAGGTTCCAGTCCTTGGTAAGCTCCAGCCCTTGGTAGGTTCCAGCCCTTGGTAGGTTCCAGTCCTTGGTAGGTTCCAGTCCTTGGTAGGTTCCAGCCCTTGGTAGGATCCAGCCCTTGGTATAGGTTCCAGTCCTTGGTAGGTTCCAGTATTTGGTAGGTTCCAGCCCATGGTAGGTTTCAGTCCTTGGTAGATTCCAGTATTTGGTAGTTTCCAGTCTTGCTTGGGGCAGGTTCCTATAATAATCCTTGGCAGGTTCTACAATCAACTCAGGCTTTGAAAGGTTCCAGTCTTTAAACAGCCTGTTATCTTCAGCGGTCTTTAGCAGGTACTGGTCTTCCGGTCACTACCAGACTATAACATCCGGTAGTCTTTGACAGCAGAGTGAACAAAAAAACACCATAAATTATTCCCTTCTTAAACAAGCGTCCAATTCTACAAACCCAGACAAGCCCATTCATGGTAAATAAAGAAAAACTAAAACCCTAGAAATGACTTTAACGAGCAGAGGAAAAAAACGACTCGCAAATCTCTTGAAAGCAGACTGGGAGAGGAACAAAGAACGCAATTGTCTTAGGGCGAGGAGAGCGTGGGTGGGCACTGCGCATGCGCCGCCGTTGGGAGGAAGTGGTCGCTTACTTAGTAAACAAACTGCCCGCCATAATACTCGAGCCGCTATGCTAATCCCCAGGAATGTGAGGGCCGACTCAAAATGATTTTATTTAACCGTGATGCTGAGTAAATGTTATTTTTCTTCGTATCTAGAAACTTTTTTTTTTTCCTTCTTTTGGGGTGAAGCTCCGGCAGTAAAATCCCATGATTCATTCTTGAAGTGTTTGGTTATGTTGTGGTTGAGCTGACTTATTGCTGTCCATAATGGTCATATTTTCTCCCTATTTTTCTGATGGGGGGAAGTGACTTGAACTTTTAGAGGTTACGTAAACAGACTTAACAATTATATTAGTATGATATCAAAACTTTCAAAGTACTTAAAAAATTATATACGTGTACTGTATATTGACGTTTGTTGATGCGTTTCTCGCTACTATAAATAGATAGATAGAACTTAATATAGTGTACAGTACCCAAATAATATACATTACAAAATAAGTACTGTATCCACTACCAAATGATTATAAACATATATAGGCTCGTAACCCCTTCCACTCTTAATGAAATAAATAAAATAAATTAGGTAGATAGTCTCTGTCTACCGCATCTTGTATACTAATCCCTCCGTTAAAACTTTTAGGTACGTAGTCCATCCCATCTTTTATCTCTCCTTATCTCTCCTTCGTTAAATAAGATACAGAGAGATATATTTATGTTCTTAACTCCTTCCAACTTCATCTCTCCATAACCAAGTGAATCTCTCCTTATCTCTCCTTCGTTAAATAAGATACAGGCAGATATTTTATGTACGTAGCCCCTCTTAACCTCATATTACCACCCGTATGTTGACTTAGGCTCAGCTTATCTCTCAAAAATATCATAAACTTACGCTGTAGTCCCTATCTCTATCCCCCCATCCCCACCCTTATCTCTCCTCACCCCTACCCCCTTACATCTCCCCCCATTCATTCATAACAAAGTGTTCACCTCACCAACAACACTACTCGTAAAATGTACTTATGACTTCACAGAAATTTTCCTCGTTATTTTAATTTTTTTTAGAACGTTGCTGACTCTTTAGCAACGTTCAATGGCACCAAATTTAAACAGAGACTCTACCTTAACTAGATAACCTTCATTTAATATCAGTTAGGAGACAAAATTACACTGAGACTTTACCTTAACTAGATACATCCACTTAACATCTCAGTGCAAAGTCACCTTAGATTGTTAAGGTAGAGTTTCAATGTCATTTTAAACGTTAATTTGTAATGTAAGGTCAGGTAGTTATGTGCATTGTTACTATACACAACATAATATCATAATAAAACACAATAAAATCATATATAATATTGATTCAGGACTCCATATATCTGAGGTTTTAGGCCGAGTGAAAAATAAATTCCTACTTACCTCCTATTTTTAGATCGCCTTCCTTAACAATATCTTTATATGTATTTATTTCAACTTTTTATAGACATATTCTTGGGATTAAATGGTACAAGAATATGATAGGAGTAATAAATAGCGTAGTATACTGTAATAATAGTAGTGGTAGCAGTATATTTATTCGCTGTCAGGGAATGATATACTTCTTGAAATTAAGATTAAATAGACAAATATAGAGATAGATAGATATAGATTAATAGATAAAATTGAAATGAGTTTTAAACGCTGTCCTGTCCAAGCCTTGATACTTATGGTGAGTATAATGCGCCACAACAGAGCTTATTTAATCAATATACGGTGACTTGTGTTAATAATATTATACACTTCACTCACATATAAAATAAATAAATAAAATGAATTAACTTTCCTAAGATAAATATATCCCTCGTAAGTCAATTTATCAGTATGTATGTCGTAAATTAAATTAAAATATCCAAATAATACAACAATAATGATCTAAATTACATAGAGATTAATATCTGATCAACATACATTTTATGAAGTGATTGTATCTTAGTGATCTATTGTCAGTTCATCATTGAGGTTTCTTATTGGGTCTTTATTTACGATATATTTAATGTGAATAATAAAATAAAGAGTAAAACTAATTTAACTTAACCTAAAACACTGAGAACCTGAATGAAAATTACGCCAAATTAATACAATTGGATATGATGTCAATGTTGATATTTATTAATCTGGGAGCGAAACGATACCTGTTATGTGACGTTTATGTTTATTGCATGTGAGTGTAGTAATTCTTCTTTAACACTACTAGATACATGAATTATAAATATATAACTTGAATGGCATTTTACGATTCATGTTTGCATATAGTTCCAATACTGTGCACGCCATCTTCTTAAACTCGTTGAATATTATTAATCCTTTTAAAAAATATATTTATATCGATATATTTCATACTTATAACACCTACCTTGTCTAAAGATATATAATTAAAAATATATATATTACCCACTTAATATTCCATGATCTAAATTAAGGATAAACTTTTAAATTTTTATTATTTTTAGAAGATGGATATAGGTAACAGCTATACAAAATGGCTAATGTTAAAAATACACCATGACTAGGAAAGCGATATTTTTTTTCTCGGGCTACACAATGCACTCGAATCAAACTTAATCTAACCATAAAATACCTCAAGATCATCAGGTTAGGTTAGGTTAGGGTCGTCTGCTTTTCAACAACAAAAATAATGGTTTAATAATGGGTTAACGGTCCGGCTCGAAGTACTTTTCCAACATGGTTTCCGTCGCTGTCTATCTGGTAAATAAATCAGCTGATGGCTTCTGAACGCCTGATGACCAACCCAATGTATAATTTCGCTAATCTCAATGACTAATTTCAGTTGTTCGGGGAGACAATTGATATAATGTACCAAATATTCCTTCCAAACGTCCTGGAAATCCGGTGTGTAGAGCGAGAGCCAGAAGCAAACACAGGAGGTTATCGTTATTATTATTGGACTCATCGTGTGTCTGGCACCCATAAAGGAGTGAAATGGCAGTCAATTGAGGAACTGTCTCGCTATAAATCTTTATCAAATGAGTAACTGTTTCTGCTGCCAAGATACGGCGAGGTTTAACAATACTGTTTATCTATTTCAATTGTTACGATAAAAAAATTTTCATGCAAGTATTTTCGTACAAAAGAAATAACAGAATTCTTAAAAAAAAATAATGAATTTTCAGCTATAAAAAAAAACTAAACTTTTCAAATCAATTAACATGACATGAAAAATTATCAATTAAGTATACGTATATAATCCCAATCCAGAAATAACCTTACAATCCAAATAAACTCCAACACTATACCAGAAATAATTAATCTCAAATTCTCATTAAAAATCATTCTTAACGAAACCTGAGCACTGGATACTGTGTTAGGTGGATAAAAAAAAAAAACAGGAAAATATTAATCCTTTGGGTACGCGGGCGTTTAATGTTTATACCCGGGGTCTCTGGCGGCGGCGTATGTAAACATCAACACAGTGATTCCCGCCACGCCGCCTGACAGCCACCAAGTACCCGACTACAGAACCAAAACATTCCTTATTTAATGACTTTCAGCTCCACTAACGTCAACTCCTATGGTGGAATAATATTTTTTTCTTATTTTAGTATTATCCTCAGGTGGTGTTGCGGGTGTTGCGCGGTGTTGCGGGTGTTGCTGTCACTTAGGTCATGTTGCTGGTGTTGCTCTCACTTAGGTCGTGTTGCGGGTGTTGCTCTCACTTAGGTCGTGTTGCGGGTGTTGCTCTCACTTAGGTCGTGTTACGGGTGTTGTTCTCACTTAGGTCGTGTTGCGGGTGTTGCTCTCACTTAGGTCGTGTTACGGGTGTTGCTCTCACTTAGGTCGTGTTACGGGTGTTGCTGTCACTTAGGTCGTGTTGCGGGTGTTGCTGTCACTTAGGTCGTGTTACGGGTGTTGCTCTCACTTAGGTCGTGTTGCGGGTGTTGCTCTCACTTAGGTCGTGTTGTGGGTGTTGCTATCACTTAGGTCGTGTTACGGGTGTTGCTCTCACTTAGGTCGTGTTGTGGGTGTTGCTCTCACTTAGGTCGTGTTGCGGGTGTTGCTCTCACTTAGGTCGTGTTACGGGTGTTGCTCTCACTTAGGTCGTGTTGCGCGGGTGTTGCTCTCACTTAGGTCGTGTTGCGGGTGTTGTTCTCACTTAGGTCGTGTTGCGCGGGTGTTGCTCTCACTTAGGTCGTGTTGCGGGTGTTGCTCTCACTTAGGTCGTGTTACGGGTGTTGCTCTCACTTAGGTCGTGTTGCGGGTGTTGCTCTCACTTAGGTCGTGTTGCGGGTGTTGTTCTCACTTAGGTCGTGTTGCGCGGGTGTTGCTCTCACTTAGGTCGTGTTGCGGGTGTTGCTCT